>JAJLRJ010000002.1:56630511-56826751 GCA_024195265.1 Dendrophyllia cribrosa
GATGCCAAATTCAATTCCAGTTCCCACCAGGTTTGCCCCTGAAAAGAATAAAAGAATCTTCGGGGGGCTAAAGTGGCGTTGAAATAGAGAAATTCAATCCAGCTACTACACAGGACACCCAACACAAGATTAGGATTTCGCGAACGCAATTATTTAAGTACCGCTGGATGACGCAGATCCCCAGCAGCGCCATAACACATATTATAATTTAACACATTGATACACTGCCCAAATATGCCCATATACGCTATGTCTACATGACGTATACCCAGCGATGGCAGTAAATTTCGCATTTTGAAGGAAAATGAAAATGACCGCTGCCTGCACTTTCGTGTTTTTGGGAGAAAAATGCGTGAACTATTAGATAAAAAGGGAAAGGAACGAAAAAAAGAGAAGAAAGAAAAGAGAAAAATTATTGATCACCTGATTGGACAATAAAGGCGCGAAATTTTCGCGTTGTCGCGGTGCAGTGCAGTGTTTCTTGGCGAAGCTGAATGAAAGCTGGTTCAAAGTCAACCGCTCGACAAGAAGTGAATGAAGGTGCACAGTTTTCGGAAAATGCCTTTAGTAATCACTTCCGGAATATGATTAGACTTGATACTTCCTCAGAAAAGTTTCTGATCTTTGTTTTAAGCGAATTGACGCCATTACGGCTGTAGGAACTAAAACGAGCAAGTTCAGTGTAAACAACAGCGATCGACTCAGCTCGTATTTCGATGTTTAAAAATTTAGTGCGTTGATGGAGGGGACTAAAAGCCAAATCAACTACAGGTAACGATGTTTTAACCGTTTATTCTATCCTTTAGCTTTAAATTTTTGTAAGACATACTGTCCACGCTGCAGTTCTTTCAGACTTTTGCCGCTATGTTTTAATAGGTAGCCGTGTATGTGTTTGTTCAATTTGTTTTGATTCTGAATTGAACTTTTTAAGACACGAAACACTTGTAACTAAGAAATTCTATGCTATTTTACTGTTTTTATTCGTGTAATCACTACTCTGTCTCGTTCTTTATATTTAATAGACGAAAGCTCTTCGTAGCAACTCTCAAATTAATTTTAGCTCCGCAAAAGTTTTGTCATTCGCTGCTTGTTTTCTTCAAACTGTGCTTTGTTATCAATGTGCAGTGAATTATATAAAACTATTATAGCGCTCAAGCTTGCGTGATATCGCCTAATAGTTAAATATTTACCCATGGAAAGTGACCATGAGACGTAAAGTCGCCATTTTAAAGAGATTTATTTTCCGGAAGAACAATAACTTTACATCTCACAAATTCAAAGCAAACTGGCAAAACAACCCTAAAATGCAGACCATCGAAATTATACAAATACCAAAATGGGAATTTATTAACATTTACAAGATATTCTTAATATGTAATCTACAACAATAAAGTGGTATGTGTCTTCACCCTGTAGCTTTAACGATGAAATTAAAATTACTGAATAAAATCCTAAAGATGTGAAAAACTAAACTTTGAACCGTCCTTTTATGTTGATATAAAATTTGGGGATTTGCGGTATACTCTGTCTTGATAAGTTTTTTTCCTTCTTTTAAAATAAGCACACAAACTGGCACACAGTTGAGAATGAAATTGATGCAAATGTAACCAAGCCTGACGGAACAAACCCTTTTGATCACAATGAAGCATCATGGGACAAACATTTCGAAGATACGAAGGTTTAAAAATAATTTCAAGATGAACTTGGATCTTGCGCTTTCGTTTCCGGACCACATTTCACTGAGAAACTTAATATATATTTACAAAATGTTCCTGGGGTACTTTTACAAGTGTAATTTACAAGTGTAGCCATTGTTTCAGAGCTTGAAAACAATAGCTACACTTGTAAATTACACTTGTAAAAATTTTATAAAATTGACCCCTGGATAAATTTGAAGAGATTCCAGACATTCCGGTATTTTTGTTAAAATATACGTTGCCCTTTTATTTTAGTGCAATCAATGGCTATTGAATTAGAGACGAACGTAAGATACTTTCCAAAGCCCTTGAATCTGAACGTTTCAGTTTTGAACGCGTTTTTTAAGTTGTGCTGTGAAAAAAAAAAAAAAACAGATAAACGATTTCTCACCTTGTGATTCCGAAAGAATCTGGAAAAGAAACCTTTGAATTTCCGCTATGTTTGTCCAAAATACCATGCGAAAATAACGGAACGTAACAGAGAGAGAAATGCTCAGTCTAGGGCTTGGGATATGTGAATTTCACTGAAGTTATTTTTAGAAGTCATGAAAACGAAGTCTGTTTCCCGAGCCGTCCGCTAAAGCATGCAAATTCCACTTATAAAAGCCATCCTGAAGCTTCCAGCAACAGCCACCATCACACAATGCCACGTTGGCACGCTGTGATGAGTTCCGATGGCGTTACACGACGTATAAAAATAACTTTAATGAAATTTACATATCCAAACCAACGCCCTAACTTTTCCTCTCTGTGCCCTTATTTTCTCTTAAAATTACCTGTGATGCATCATATTGCCTGAAAGCGCTTATCCAAATTTTGAATGGCGTCATAACTACGACCAGTGATCACTTCTCCATTTATTTCATATCTGCAGTTTACGTATATTACTTCACACATATCTTTATCGACTAATTAAAAATGCATTTTAATGCGCTTTCCACTCTGTTTCAGTAAATCGTTGAAAAAGACGATGAGGGAGATTTCCTGAAGACCTTTCGGTGAAGCCAACGTGTTCATCCATGTTATTTCTAATAGAAGTCATATAACAATCTGCAAGAAAGAAGTGAATTAGAGTCATGATTGTGTGGATAGTTGAATAGAAGCGGTGCACTTGGCATAAAAGAGTGTGTCGGGAATGAAATTGCAGCAGTTTGTTGATTCAACAGTGCGAAAATTATAAACTTGACAAAAAGAAATGTAGCAGCTCGGTGGTGCAGTTTTAAGAAGCATAGATTAATTCGTTGTGGTTTTAGTATACATTTCTGGTAAACGGCCGCCAGCCTGAAGAGTTATAGCCCGTAAAGTGAAAGCCGGGAACGGGAAATGATTCTTAGTAGGGACAACAAGCCAGAGGAAGTATTAGTTTTAACTTTAGAGAATTAGTCAAAGTAGTCGAGTTCCGACGTCATCACTATATTTACACAAGAGATGGAAGCAACAGAAGCGGAATCGAAATTGGAATTGGAATCGGAATCGAATGAAGGTTATGATCTTGTAGATTCACTAGATCGTGAGCGAATGAATTAGAAACGGAATCTGAAGAAAAAGAAGACCTTCTGATCCTTCCGATTTCTATTTTGTGGCGCTAACGATTCCATTACTCCGTTTTATTACAGTTTCCACTAGAACGTAAGACTTCTTACGGTTCCTATTCCGACTCCGATTCTGTCGCTCGTGTAAACCAGTCTATACAGCTACTTACGTCATTGTAGTTGAGGAATTCCACACCATCTTCATACGTAACTCTGACCACCTGTCCCACGTCAGATTCATCTTTGATTAAATTCACGATACACTGAGCTACCGCTTCTGGTCTAAAATGAAAGAACAAAAAAAAAATACCATGTATTTCCAAGAGCATCTCCTGACATGACATGAAATTTGTAAATTACGCAAGATATCCGGGATTAAACCTTGTGTTTATTTGGTGTATTTACAGTTATACAGTAAAAGAATATAGTAAGCATAGGATGCAGAAGTTAACCTTTGTTTTGGTGTGTTAGATGCGAGTTCTTGCTGTTCTTTAGTCAGCTCCATTTTCTCCACAGCCTTGTAAATAGTTGTGTCAGTACTCCCCGGGCACACACAGTTTACTCGAATTCCTTTTTTGTTGAAAGCTGCCTGTAGGAAGAAGAATTGATGATTACATACTGCAGTCTAGCAACATAGCAACTGAACTTAACTGGAATAATCATGGAAATCAAAGGCTCCAAAGAGCCAACTCGTTAACACGAATCTTTCGGACCCTCCCTCCCCTAGTCGTTTTGCTCCATCGAACCCCCACCACCCTCCCCTCCCTCCATCCATCGTCGTCCCTATGGGTAAGGCAGGTGACCATTGAACATCGCGGGTTCAATGTTACCAGCCGATCGACCAAGTCAAAATTAGCATATTTCTGCCCCATCACGATAACTCGTTCAACGCTTCGCGTATTCACGAGTTAAGAAGAGAGAAGAAGCGACCTATCCAAACTTGGAGACGGACCCTAAGGCCAGAACTCCGTACAAAAGTTGAATATTGGGCAAGGAAGTAGAATGCGGCGTAAAACAGAACGCGTCGGAAGACGAAAATTGCGAAGAACTTAGAAGTTGAACAAGTCAACTATCAATCGTAATCAAATTTCCATCTGCAAATCTGTCAGTTAAAGCAATTTTATTACATTTATTATATTGAGTGTCGTGAAACCAAAACCAAAGTAATCACTTTGACTAAACACAACAGACACAGACGATCAAATAAACCAATCAGAACTGACTCGAAGCAAATACATGCAGCCGGCAAAAAGCGCGCGAAAACGCGTGCAAGCAAGTCACGATTGGTTTTGGTTTTACTTCTGATTGGTTGAAAAAGTGGTGTGAGATGTTTTAGCCAATCGCAAAGGGTAGAAATACAAAAGCAAAGCCAATAGCGAAATTACTTTAGACGCCTAATTGAAAACGGTTCTAATAGTCAACCTGAAATACGAGTCATCGTGTATTTGGGTTTTACATTGGAGTTGATTGCCCCTTCAGTAAGAAAAAAGCCGCAGTGACTTGTGTACCGATGGAGTACCCACTACCCGCTGCATCGGTGCAAGAGTTATTGATTAAAAGAATCAAAGGGCTCTAAGTGTCAACTCGTGAATACGAAACAACGTAAGGTTGAGTCCACACTGAGTTTGAAGTCAAATAATTGAAGAGTAAAACAGATTTAACACGACCAAAACATCTTAGCGCGACATAAATATGCATTGTGTGAAACGAGATTTTGTCTTGGCAACTGGATCACTTAATTACACTGAGTAATTAAAAAAGTTTACAGATGATGGAACGAGTGAAAATTTGCATATCTGTCCCCGTATACTATATCTCGTTCAACGCTTCGCGTATTCACGAGATAAAAACGGTTAACCCTTTCACTGCCAAAGTCAATTATGGAGACATGAAGTGTAGTTCTAACTTTTGAGTCTGTGGATGAAATCCTATGGTGTGACCATTCAAATGAGACCTCTTCAGCAGTACTTTTGCATGGTACCATTCGTTTTTCAATATTTTACAAATTGAAATTTGGGATTTTTCTTGAATTTTGATGTTTGGCACTCTTGGGAGTTAAAGGGTTGAAAATGTCACTTACTGGAGCAATACTTCTTGTGAAACCTATCACACCAAACTTTGAAGCGCAGTAAACAGGGCAAAATGAAACCGGATGAATCCCTGATGCGGCAAAGAGAAAAGAGAAATAAAATTATGTCAACAATACGATTTTGCAAACATATATAGTTGCGTTAGCTATATAGGTGGCTAAACGAACTCGCGACCGAGAACAATTACAATTGCACAACAAGGGTAACATCTTGCAGAAACCACTGGAGACCATCAAATGATTTGAAGTTGATTTAGATTTGAGTTGAGTTGAGCGGCCAAACGTTTCAAAGTTCACTAGGCAGATCATTGCCATTAGATAATGCAAGTCCACACAAAACAGCTAAGGTGCAATATGTAGAGGATCCCAGGGTAGAGGGGAGAGGGGGATAAATTTAAGTCTCATACCATTAACCTTACCCTTTCACAGAGTTATCAATATATCGTAATGTTACTTTTATCCTGAAGGGGACTCCCAAATAAAAGTGACAGGGATATCATCTTACCTAGACTGCTAGCAGTCCCTCTCTGGATGGTCGAGCGGGCAAACAAATACGCGAACGGTGATCGACCGTGCGGCGAGCCAGCGAAAATAATGCGAACCCAGTTTCCCCTCGGCTCGTTCGCTCGCTCCAGTCTTGCCGAGCTTGTTTTCGTGATTGGCTCGCCCGCTCGATTGACTGAGAAGGGACACCTATCAGTCTACATCTTACCTTTTAGGGGTTAAAATTTCTGACTTGTTACTATTAAGGGTATTTTCCGTCGAAAATGCTACCGCCTTAATTACTCTGATACCTATGCTGAAGGGAAAAAATCTAGAAATTAATGCGATCCACACCCAAAAACAGGTTTCTGGTACCTTTTAGGGGTTACTTTAAAAATGTTCGACAATCGCTCCCGTTTATCCCCCCCCCCCGGGACTTTAATATACCTTTCCCTACAGCCATGACTATTCTACGCTTATAAACTCTTACCGCCAGTGGAAGAGATATTTATAATTGCACCATTCTTCATGAGCTCCATTCCGAGAAACGTACCTCGTATAAGAGAGTTCTAAAAGAAACAACGAATCAGGACAAAGGAAAGTAGCAAATACGCAAGATACAAACAAGTGGATTAAGAGAGAAAAAATTAAGACTTCGAAGTATAACAGATATGTCCAGAAATGCAGGTAGAGGAGGGTCACGCTACTCCATGACTGGCATCACAAAGTGTCCTCACCTATAAAAGTTCACCAAAACACACGAAATTCTGTCACATATGTAGAAATATGAAAACAGCAAAAAACCTTACAAAAGTGTAACAGATTGGAGCGAAATTTGTAATGACACAAAAAAAACGCTTCGGTTAATTCGTTATGAGAAGCATGAACTATTTAGACACGGCTTAAATGCACTGCCGAATAAATGCCCTTTCACCATAAACATAGACATTTAGAGATTTATTTTTTGAGCCTCTTTACTTAAAGTGGTATATTGACTATTGTGAACTGAACGTACAGGCGTGCAAACAGACATTTCAAAACTGGGTTATAATATTTGGTGTTAATCTGTTTAATTTAACAATTTTCTGTAGATGGATTTGTTATATAAGCATCTTAATATGTAACGTGTCACTATCGTTAAGTCGAATATTTAGCTGACTGTCTAGTTGTATGTATCAATTGCAATTCACCACATGTTTACTTACCAGGTTTACGTTAAGGGTTCTTTCCCAGTCTTTCTCGTCAATTATTGCTGCGTTGTTAACCACTATATCCAGTCGGCCATGTTCCTTAAATGTGGCTTTAAATGCCGCTAAAAAAATAATTTTAATTGTGTGATTATCTTTATCGAATGTAGTCTGAAGTGTCAGCCGTTTTCTCGCCCTACCCCCTGTAAGCGCCGACGCCAACAGGAGGTAGGGCGAGAAAGCGCCGTCATCAGTAGCTATTTGTTTATCCCTGAGGCACATTTTGGCAACGTTTTAGGGGAATCGGTTGTTATTGAGTAACGAGATATGACGTGATAAGTAGCATGAGGATTCACGAAGCCTTCAAGTATCCTAAGTAAACCGTAGTAACAACGGGGGTGGAGGCAGAAAGTGCCCGCGTTGATTTGAACATTTATCACTACAACAAGGCCGGTGGTTTTGCCCTTCTGCCTGGATCCCGAGATCCCGAGATCGTCCGGTCCACTTACAAAGAAATTATTTTTGTTAAAAGTAGAAACCTGCGTATGAGCCATACTGGTAGTTTAAAAAGCTGATAAGTTACCTTCTAATTGATCCTGTGAGGTAACGTCACAGCAAACGAACTTGGCCTGTCCATCTCCGTGTTCACTGTTGAACTTTTTCTGAGTTTCTTCACCAATCGCCTTGTTTTCGTCAAGGAAATGAACCTTAAATAAATATAAAACTCATAAAAATAAAAATTATTTTGAGCTGGATCAAGGTAGCCTCTTCTGTGGGCGCGCGAAGAATGGGGACGAGTTAAAGGCTAGGCGAGAGACTGGTAAAATGGCAACATGATCTCCTCTCTGAATTAACGATAATCGTTAATTCAGAGAGGAGGACGGGTTGTAAAATGGACAACGCATATCCAACATTCTCGTCCCCAGAACCGCTTGGCCCTCTTAACCGTCGGAGCCTAAGTACGAGGACCGAGAAAATTATGACATATCCAACTGACTTGGAAGGGTGTGGGAAGAGAGAAAGGTAGAAAGACCTAACTCCGCTTCGCCCTCGCCTCGGCTTCCCACCCCTCCCCTTCCAGATAGTGTGGAGCTACATGCACACAAGGTAAAGTTGCGAGTGGAGACTGAAAAAAAGAGAGGAAACTAAGGAGAGAAACTGTTTCGCACCTCCTGAATCCCGGCCGTCAGCAATTTACGCGCCGCTTGTCCTTCCACCATCTAAACGCCTGGAACAGACTAGTCTTTGGTATGAAATCGAAAGCCGAAAAATTGCCCTCGCCTTGCAATTTACACGTTCATAGTTACAGTGCTGTCACTCGGAAGACTCGCGGAAACCCGACAAACAAAGTCTGCATGGTTTATTAAACGTCCGATCTGATCTATTTTAAAAGAACGTCTAGAATGGCTTAGAAAAAGCCTGTAAAAAATACTTTATTTAGTCTTCTAGTAAGTAATACAATGGGAAACAATTTTTTTTAGCGAAACTTTACTTTTGAATTTTTTGTCTAGTCTGTTTATATCAGATCCCAAAAGCCGAAGAGCAAAATGGTGTCCGCATCTGCCGAAAATCATTATCAATCAGTTTCGATTGTAATTCGTTTCACTTTGGTTCTTATCAATTTTTATTTGATAACCAGCTTGCCTGAGCTATCGCGGGAGTCGAACAAAAGCCTTGACTTTGTTTTAAGCATATTTGTTGGTTTCAATTATTAAAACCCAATGGGTCGTAACAACATGACGAAAAATTCTTTTGTAACTAAAGTAATTTTAAACTCAAATACTGCAATGTACTCCAGGCATTCTTTATTTTGTAACGCTTTTGGCAGTCACTTCGCAGCTTATAAGTTTTATCTAGAAAAAGAGAATATAAATTGGAGGTGCTTTCATTTAAACTTGTAGAGTGGTTTCCATAAACCCGTGAAATATTAGTGTTGAAGGTAAAGAGTAGAAGGTAAGAAAACACAAAAGGGAACAAAGGCATTTATAATAGTAAGTTGTTATACGCTAAAGTGTGTTTCACAGGTTTATGGAAACTACTCTACTACACATTTCGATCTGTAATTTTAATAAATATAATTTGTTGTTAGTAAATTCAAAGATAAACGTTTTAGCGAAGAAATGGTTGATTGCACACAAATTGTAAATTCGGTACTTTTCAGTAAATTCGCGCGCCAAGCAAATCAGTTTTTGTAGCTCAAAACTTCAATTGTATCGAACATAATTCAGTTTCACATCAAGGGTGCTTGATATTTAGCTCACTGAACAAAATACAAAGTTCAATGTTTGATGTTATTGTAAACTGTGTCAGTTCAGAATATAAGCCTTCGATGCTAAATAAATAAACCTCAAGTTTTCGAATAGATTTGCATTCGAGATGCCTAACAATTCATGATTTATAATCAGTGATTTCAAGGCGACCAACTAAAAAACTTTAATCACCGAATGCTCTTATGCCCAAGACCACGTCCAGTCTTGTTGTCAACACGAGAAGCTAAAATCAAGTCATTTCAAGTCAATTTTACTGTACGATAGCATTGTATCGGCTTTTGTAAGATTTTTTGAATGGTTTACTAACCTTTGTTCCCCCCTGCAAGAGTTTTTCGCAAACAGCTTTTCCGATACCGGACGCCCCGCCGGTTACTAAGGCTACGGCGCCTTCAATCTTCATGGTTAAATTTTTATCGTGCAGACCTCAAGCGTGGAAGGGGTTAAAATTCACACTAAGTAGATGCAAGTTTAATCCCTGTTTCCAGACTGAGACTAGGCTTATTTGCATATGTTTGTTCGCTCCAAGTAAAATTAAAACCCGTACAACACAGCTGACAGTCAGTCAATAATGATCTCACAAAGAAAACAAATATAAGTTGGATTTAGTGGTTACCTGCGATCAGGCGCTCCTTTTTTCGGCAGGAAAGTCGGCGGAGCACAGGAAGGGAAGAAAAGAGAGGAGAGAAAAAAGAAGGCTGATTGCGTCGACGAAGGAGACGCTTCCTAATCTTGTCGGCTAAGCGGAACGAATCGAGAAATGTGTCGGTACCAAATCTGCGCCATTTTGAAACGTCACAATAGTATCCAGCATTCTTAGCGCGTCGTCTAGGCTAAGCGGAACGAATCGAGAAAAGTGTCGGTACCAAATCTGCGCCATTTTGAAACGTCACAATAGTATCCAGCATCGCGTGGAAATCAGGCATCATCCTGGGGAGCTGGGGTTTCGAAATGTCACATGTGAATAATCTATTTGTCTTGATTTAGTTTCGGATATTTTCCCGATTTTGGAATCGTACGGCTCAATATTTCAATGCCTAGTAAAAGTACGCAGTGGAAAAATGGACGAAGGTTCTTCTCCGGACCAAGTAAGTTGTTAGGTCTCTTTGG
Source organism: Dendrophyllia cribrosa (assembly GCA_024195265.1). Lineage (NCBI taxonomy): Eukaryota > Metazoa > Cnidaria > Anthozoa > Scleractinia > Dendrophylliidae > Dendrophyllia > Dendrophyllia cribrosa. The sequence goes on from JAJLRJ010000002.1 coordinate 56,640,877, forward strand.
AATCAAGCAAGAAGTTACAGATTTTCCTCGCTGACGATCTGGTATGTTTTGAATGTTCTATCTTGATTTTGCTGTGGTTCTCCGCCTGATTTGGGAAGCTTTCACCTAAATATCGACGTCGTTCTTCGCGATGTTCTACGGTACGGTGCAATTCGCTTATGTCTTGTAGCAATAATTCACTGACCGGCCGCGCCAGGCGAACGCAGATAATTTAACTTTACAGTGCTCGAAATTGCGCCTGTATCGGGCGCATTTGCGACTAAAGATTTCGCAGTTTTGTGACTAAAATTTGTCTAGCTAATAAAGGAATTATATTCAACAGTCTTGTGTCTTACTTGCAATTGGTAGTTGTAATTTTATCCTAAAAATCTTGCGAAATTTCACGTTGAATGTTGCGTGACTTAAACGTCGAAATTTCTCATTTCCGGTTCCGGTATTGGTACATGTACTGAGGAGTATGATTTCAGAATCGGAGAAATAACCGAAATGAAATCAAGACAAATATACTATTTATATGTCGGAAAAATCTGAGACCTTTCGGAGTACACAGCACGGCAGGATTTTGCCCGATTCCACGGCGATAGCGTGAATTTGTTTGATGACGGCCCGACGTTTTTGCCTGCGTGACATATCTCGCGACATTGCCCTTTTCAACAGTGGCTGAATTAATTCATGAAACTGAGGTACTAGGCTAAGACGAGGTGCCACGGGATAAGGAGACGCACTATAATCTATGATTACTACTAGTATATTTATTTAAACGATCCGCATGACAGTTGTGTGAGTTCATTCATAATTTTTATTGCGTCATTCACAAGCGATTTGCATAATCACTTTGAGTGCATTATTCAAGACCCACCTGTAGTTAAAGTGCCTATGAAATGAAATTTATTTTTTGATGTATCGAAAGTTTCACCTTTTTAGACCTTGGAATAAAAGGTTTAAAGTGTTAGGGACGATGCGAAATGCTTTTTTTATGGTCTCAAAGTTAGGTTGTTGGCGCTAAAAAGTGGCTCCAATTTGTGCGCGGCCAAAACCAGTGTCATATTACACTGTGACGTAAATAGTTGTACAAACTGCTGCGGGAATATAGAGAACAAGAGAGCTGACAAGAGACGTCGCTAGAGGTGGACCAATATTATGTGGCGAGCGGCCTCAAACATACGAGATATTAGAATTCTTCGATAACAGAGGGTGTAACAAAGCTTTATTTTGCTCCAGAGGAAAATAGGCCGGCGAAATACACGAAATTTGTTCGTCGACATCGGAAAGGGTACGTCAAGCGATGTTGTTTTCAATGAAAGCGCTTATTGTTAAGATTAATATTATTTTGCAAAAGAAAATAACATTCCGGCCGGTGAGGCCGTTTAATCAAGCATAATTTTTCCAATCCATATCCTGTTTGGAAGTTCCTTCAAGCCTCGGCTCGACTGGAGAGCCGTCGAAGTCAGTGAGGCCTACAAAAATATACTGACTCGATCGGCACTGACTGGCGAGTAATATAAATGTTTATACGGTATTCCGAATTATAAAATTCAAAGTGCAGCGACGCAAGTGTTCACTGGAAGGCGACTATTCTACGGAACATCTATCAAAAATCTACACGTACAAATGCGTAAGACTATTGGAAACAAAATACATCGCCGAATCATTGCGTGTTCGATCAGATCAATTTTTATACAATGAAATATAAACCAGACATAAATGTAAACACGATACTTTGAACTCACTTACAAGCCGCCAAGTGGTTAAAATTTCCAGAAACGATCAATCGCTGGCAAGACACTAAACTAAGAAGCATAATTATTACGTATATACTTGAGTTCAAACATTTTGAATAAATAAATAAAAAATGCGCTATCAAGGCACCTTGCCGCTAAAAATACACCATTGACATTCAATTCAGCAAGCCGCCTGAAAAACACACCTCGGATATGCATAACATATCAGTATAATTTAGAAACTTTCAACTAGCAGGCCGCCAAGACATATCCTTCGAATTGAAAAAAGAACTTTAGTAGACGAGCGAATTGCCAAGCCGATAAAATAAGTTCATAACCTCCACGCGCGATCAATGAACTTCAGAGAAGACCGGCCGAGTCGCTAATGCGCTAATATCATGATTGTTTGTACTACAAATATATCGTTCGCGTTCGATAAACGCTAGTCAACGAGCCACTAACAAGAAATAACAAAAACGCCTCTGCGTTCAATAAGCTTACAACTCAACTGGCGAACCACTGAGACGCTGTGCTACTGAAATGTATACCTATCACGTTCAATAATTCCGTCTTCTTCATGTTCACTTCCTTCGCTCAGCGGCACAGTCGGTTCGTCTCGCTACGGCAAAACTACAGTGGACACGATCATTTCAGTTGATCAAGAGTGATCCGAAACTGATCCTCTTCACCTTCAGAGGACTGTAAAGAAACAAATTAGGCGCTGTCTGACATTTGTACAGCCAAAAACGTTGGCAAAATGACCATCACGCTAAAGGATTCCAAGGGAATTATAGCGTAAACAAACCAATGTGTCATACTATTTACGTAATTTACGTCATCACGCACGCCCACTCGCCCCCAGGCTCTCCAAAAATTGGAGCCACTTTTCAACCGAAGTGACGCATCTTCGAGGGGCTAAAAAACCGATTTTCTTTCTTTTCCTCGGGAAATGATTATTGTTTTCGTTCTTTGGACATAATAAACTAATGAAAAACGAAGAAAAAAAATTCATTTCATAGGCACTTTAAGTTCCTTTCTGAAATTACTGAAATTAAAGTACGAATATATATTACAAAAATTTGCATGAATGATCGCTCCTACTAAGCTAGCTAAGCTAGGTAAACGGATTACCGGTAGATAAACGAATCTTTCTCGAATCTTTTTACGGTGGCTAATTTACCTTATCGACTCAGTCGATAAAACCAAATTCTTGTGCTTCACCCCCACCGACGCAGCACCACAGTTTCTCTAGAAACTAACCCCATTCATTTACCGGTAGATAAGTCGGGTTTTTTTACATTAATTGGTGGTAGATAACTTAAACTGAGGTATTATTCTTTTCTCAGTCTGAATTTTTCAACAAACATAGAACTCACATACGCGGAAAACTGAGAAAAACAAACTTGTATGCAAACTGTTAAATATATATTTTTTAATAGATGTGTGCGGCCTTAAAATTTGAGCCGTTTTGGTCCGTAAATGGGACGGTATAAATTTAGGTGTCAGGTCTCAAAATGGGTACGTACAGGAGCCTATCAATAGTGATGGGCTCCTGGTACATACATGAACTTTATTTCCACACGAATTGTAGGGTATATACCTCCCTCCCTAGTTGGTAATGGTTAGCAGACACACACAGTTAGTTAAGTTATTTCCGCTTTGCCAACCATGATGCTCTCTATGATGCCGACAAAAGCTGCAGACCAATCGAAAACAACCAGAAAGCCTGCGACGAGCGGCGAACGCCCGCGCAGACCGCCTCTCCCCAGTCTCACTCTCCGTATTCATACTCCCTCCAAACCTTTTCGGCCGCCGACTTCGGTTTGGCATCTCTTTTTCGACAGGTTCTTAGACTACGAGCAGTCCCTTTCTCCCTGTTGTGCCTAAATCATACCATCCAGAAAGACGTCCGACACCTAAATTTAACTATATCAACTGCTACCCCTAACCTCATCTGAAAGCTAACTAGTTACTCCGTTATGTAAGTCTCAATAAGGTGTCCGACGTCCTTCTGGACGGTATGATTTGGGCTTGACCCTCCCTCCTTGCTTATTCCGTCGAGCGAGAAACGAAAAAGCGAGTGAAAAATGGCCGCGCGAAAACTGGGGGTGAGACAGGCGCGCCTGTCTCGTCCCCAAGTTTTGCGCGGCCATTTTCCGCTGCCGGAAAGAGACCGGGAAAGAGGGACTGCTGGTAGTTTGACAGGTTCGCGCAATGATACGGACTACTCTTACAGATTACATGTCAATCGACAAGCGCCAAACACCACATTTGCAGTCAGTATGTAGACTATAGAGAGTCTATAGACTAGGATATCAGAAAAAAAAGAGATAGCTAAAGAATTCGAATGGAAGAAAGAAAGCGAAAACTAAAATGGAAAACGTCCCAAACCGGTATGAAGACGGACTGAACCGTTTTTATCTAAAATGGGCATCAATTGAGAGGCCGGGTCTAAAAAATCGAAGGTAAAATCACATATTATGGTCTGAAACGTAACAAGGGCTTCACAAAACGAAACATTTTGAGAAGTACCTGCCCCGAGAGGAGAGGGGGGAGGGGAAATCGTCCGGAAACTATCAATTTTTGGCCGCACATGACTAGATGACGTGAACTGGATTCCCTGATGCACTGCACAACTGCACCGTTTCCCTTCTGTGGCTTTGACCTTTATTACATCAGATACACGCACGTCACGCGCGGACGACGTGGTGTGCGTAGGCCCGGGGATGGGCTACTATCATAATAAAGACAATAAGCTGTATGGCCGATGTGCCGCTGTGAATGGTATGGTTTTCAAGCAGTTTAGTCTGGGATAGGGTATAGAAATCAGAGAGTTTTGATCTGGAATAGAGTATCATTTGCCCGGAATTTGATCAGTGGTATGAAGAATTAAGTCTAGAATAAGAATTGAAACTCGGAAGAGAAAGAGCCTTCCCTAAAAAATTGACTTTACCCTCATCCTCAGGCTGTTGCTGTGTCATTTGGGTGCTCCACTGCTAAGCAAACCGTTATAAATCGAATCTTTCTAACACAATACCATCTTATCCCGGCTATCTCATCCCGGTTTAATATCTATCTGATAGTGAGCTGGGATCCCCTGTGGTCTACAAATATGACCCCACGCAACCGGCCGCCATTAGTATCACTGAAGTGACGAGTGATTGAACGAATGAAGTCACGTGGATCCTGTCCAACATGACACCGCCTGACGACATACATGACATGACCCCAAATTGTGCAATAGATTACATTGGAGAAACGAATGTTACGCTGAGTGGGTGTGATGCATAGATTCGAAACATGTGTCCCCCGATGTGTCCCTTTTCTTTGGATTGTTAAACAGTCGAATTTCTCTAGTCACTTTCGTGTAAGTCATCAAGAACACACGCATGCAAAAATGTCAAAAATATTTCTGACTGTCTCAGAAGCAAAATACGCCCTCCACACGTCCAAATAACAAGACATTTGGAGATATTTTTCTAAATAATGTTTTTAAGCGTTGGTGTAAAAGAGGTATTAAATCTGTCCATAATTGGTCATAAATGTATAACTATGAGAAGAGCTGAGACTTACCGTTCCCTCTCTTCGCAAGTACCATAAGCCCCAATTGTGCTCTTCCAGTATTCAAATTGTAACGCACCTAGCCCGTGAGTGTTATATGAACCGTGTATATGCGAGCGTCGAAGTCGCGTGTTTATATATTAGCCGGCTTTCCCCTCATAGGGTGGTATTAAACTTCGCCAGTCTCGTCGTATTAAAGACACAAGCGCGAAACCCTAGCAAGATGGCCTGCTCGCGGCCATAAAAGGGCTCGCGACTATAACGACTGTAACTCGCCGGAGTGAGCAAGTCACGTACGTTGTAGTCGGATTTTTGCACCTCGGGCTCTGTCACGTATATCTGTTTCGGAGGCCCGTTCTCAAAGATTGATACAATTCTTTTATTGTGAGTTGTTTCCCTTGAGTTTTCAACAAGGCATTCCTCATGATATTTTCAGAGGGCTGGAATACGCAGTCCGCATGAAAAAGACTGCATCGTGAACTTGCAACGCGCCTGCTTAGAGTGCTTAGATGAGTGTGTGATTTTTTTGTCAAACTAACAGATACGCGTGTCGGAATGGATGACAGATCCTCCCAGGGCGTGAGGGTCATTCGTCATCAAATCTATACCCCCTGCGCTCCATTCTATATTTACATTGCGCAACTCTATTAGTCTCGTCATTTTAAAATCCTCTTTGCACTTCTTCCATTATAAGCCATACTCTGTAAGCCTAAAACATCCCATACAAGGAAAGTTTGAACTAAATACGGATGGAAGTAAATAAAGCGTAGACATGTTAGTTACGGTAAGAGCAGCTGAATACTCAATTATATAACGGCCCCATTGTTTTGATAGTCAGGGCGTATCAAATGTAATTGTCCCCTATTTCCGTCAAATGTCTGGCTATGCTCGCATGAGCGGTGTTATCTGACAACTTGCTGCGTCAGAACGTGGGAAGACAACAGTTTTGCAGGGCTAATAAATTGATTCTCCGAGCTACTGCGATTTACATTTTCCATCTGCATTGGACTGATTGGAAAGAAATCTTGAAAAATCAGCTGCGATGATTCTCTTTCTTGGCGCTTTGCTTTTCTGTTGCGTTTGTCAAGGAGGTTATGGAACAGGTAAGAAGTTTTTTTGTTTCGTTTTTCCAGCTACAAAAACAAATGCATTTTAGACTAAACGCTTGTTGAGCTATCACCTCGCCACCATTTTGCCAGATTGATCCAAATCTGGGATTTACGCCTTTTAAACTGAAATAGGAAAGTCTTTGGAGTATACAAGCAGAAGCTTCTATTTTTATATATCGGTTAGTTCAAAACCCGGGGTTCAAAACAATCAACACGAGCTGAATAAAAGCCCCAACGAACACATTTTTACTACTGATGAAGGCAGCATTGCCGAAACGTCTAGTTTCATTTTTAACACTTTTTACAGCGTTTAAACTTAACACTTTTTCACGTAACTGAATAAAAGCCCGCCAGGTCTGCCAGCGCAGGGCGAATTTTAGCGGTGCTATTTGTTATTAAACCAGACTTAGTATATGACACACTTACTTTAACAAACGATACAACTTCAACTTAAGAAAGCAAGCACAACGCGAGAGTCCATACAAACTATTTGGAATTCGACCATCGTTTTCGGCACCCGGGTGCGCTTTTAGTAATTTGTTTAGTTTGGCACGACCTGCGAGTTCCAGCAGCTATAGCGACAATTGTTTCAGCAATCGATCTCTGTCTTGAATTTGATAGAAGTGAACGAAACAAGATGGGAATTGCGTGTACAATTCTTTTGTATCTCCGACAGCAGTCGAAGTCCTTCCACGAATATAAGGCGCAGCTGTTTTTGTGATTAAACCTTTTACGAGTGTGTCTCGCGCGCCTCGCGAGGCGAGAGAAATCCAGTTGCTGCACAAACCTGGCACTGACGATAGCCTGCGAGCAAGCTCTCCAAACCAGAAACCCCGAACCCGAGCCCGAGAGCTTGCTCGCAGGCTACACAAACGAGCGAGCTGCACGCGAGGGGTGGATAGGAAACTATCTTTTTCCACCCATCCCCTCGCGTGCAGCGCGCTCCGTGCTCGCACACCCCGAAAGCAGCCGTTGTGCAAGCTACTTCTCACACCAATCTAATAATAATAATAATAATAATAATAATAATAATAATAATAGTAATAATTACTTCTCACACCAATCTCATTCCGTGTATCCACACTGACCGCGTAGATTTTAAAGGATTGTCTGCCTTTCAACCATCGTTTGAAAAGCTGAAATATTACAATACTATACTGAATATTGTTATGGTATACACATCATTATATGGACATTACAATTTACTTTACTTGAATTTAAATCTCTTGATTTTTGTTTTAATTGCAGACCCCACAACCCAGCCCCCATTGCCAGCAAACTTTGCAGAATACAACATTTTATCTAAGAAAGAAGCCTCGAAATCTGGTGCTAAATTCACATTCGGTATGTATGCTTAACCTGTTAACTCCCAAGATTGCCAAAATCAAAATTCAAAAAAAAAAATCCCAAATTTCCTTTCGTGTTGGAACATGTGAAAAATTCACACAATATAGATCGGCGCATTTAATTCTTTCCCAGGGTCTTTTCTTTGTTATGCGGAGCATAGAAAGAGTCTGGAAACCAGGTTGCCTCGTGGAAATTGAAGGTGTCTGCTTGAGGGTATTTCGGCATGGATATTAGACCGTAGTTGGTGGTAGTCAAGCAAGTGATCGCGCGAGCGAGCGAGGCCCCCTCGGCTGAAAGAAATAAGTGGTAACTCGTAGTATACATTGTGTCAACAACAACAACAACAATTTATTGACAGTAGTTAAAATAGTGACAATGTCGATTGTCCCGCAAATGGCTGCGAAGCTAATCTAGGCGGGGCAAGCAAAGCAATAACACACTTTACAAAAAGAAGACTAAGAAAATTACAAGTAGAAAAAAAAGCAGATGGTGACGGTGATGTTTTATTTTTTATTATTTTCGCTATTTCCAGGACCAGGACAGAGGCAACTTAATTATAGTGATTCTCTGAACCCGTGGGAATGCGAAAAAGTGACAGCTGTGCCACACAGTGTTCGTCAAGGCTACCGTCTGAGCACATTTTACAAAAAGTACCTTCATGCATGGGGCATCCCCGTGATTAGTTCCTACAGAGCCAGGGACGACGCTCTTCGGAGAGCCTGTTATGTGGTTGTATTTTTATTCGCCGATCGCAAGGATATTCGCCAGTCGTTTTATAAGCGGCGCGGACGAGCAGGCGTGATCGCGCTCAGTGAGGGTGTCACGACTATCCCCGAACACTCATGGCTTGGAAGCTGGTGGAATCAACGAGCTAGGGGCCTTGGAGCTACAATTACACATCCTATTTCTACATGTGAGTACATAGAGGTTATTCCGCGTGAAGTTGTGTAATACGGCTAAATATTTTTACCCATAAAGGCTCAAAAAATAGAAATTAACGAGTAAAAATGCTCAGCCGTATTACACAACTTTTCGCTTAATACATTATTATACGACAGTCATCTTCTCCTAAAACTAAGTTTTTGAAACTGTTTTTCCTAGCGCGAGGTCAGAAGAGTGTTATAACGTGTCATATTTGCACTCGCTTTGATGCATATTTGCACTCTAGAATGCTATGTCGGGTGGCATTAAGGGTATAATAAATATCTTTCGTTTGAAGAGAGGGGGATTTCATAATCTTGCTATTTTTTATCTACTTAAAGCATACCACGAAGTAGCTGCGAGGGTACAATTTTGCACAAAACGTGAAGTGTTTTATTGCCTCGTTCGAGGGGTGAAGAATATGTGTAAAAGTCATGCATTTGTTGAAAAAGCGTCAAATATCCCACACTAATTGGCGCGGTTATATGTTTCTTAAACTTAAAATTTAACTAACTTGTGCCAACTAACTTTCAGGTGGAGAGGAGAATATTCTTTGCTCTAGAGGTGACCGCTATCCCAGAGAAGACATCTTCCTGCATGAGTTTGTTCACGGGATACACAATCTAGGCGTCGTCTACTCAATTCCGGGCTTTGATGCAAAGCTGCGCCAGCGATACAACTACTTGAAAAGAACCGGTTATCGGTGGGCAAATACATACGCCATGTCCACCGACAGGGAATATCTCGCTGAAGGAGCTCAGAGTTACTTCGATTGCAATGATGAGCAGAACAGGCCGAACGGAATCCACAACCACGTCAATACCAGAACAGAATTGAAAAGCTACGATCCCGTTCTGTATGGATATTTAAAGGAAATTTTCCCCTGTCAAAACAGATATCTGAAACGATGTGACGAGAAAGCGGGTATGACTCTTTTCATTTTACTGGATCTTTCGATTCTCTTAATCAATTATTTCTCTTAACGTTCAATCCACGTTTAGTCGGATATGCAAACTTTTAAATAAGTGAATTCATATTATTAGAGTGACTTTACACTTCCGCGGTTTTAACTTGCCCTGTGAACAGGCTGCTTTTTGGGATACAGGGGGAAAACGAAAACGCGCGACAGTACCCCTATCTCACTCCCCAGATCGCATTCAGCTCGCTTCACTCGTTAATTTCTTTTACCTTATGCAAACCTCCGCCCATGCTATTTCAAATATAAAATTTAGATAGACCTGAAAAATGAAGAAGGTCATTTCAATTATGATGGATGAGCTATGAGGGGTTTTAAGAAAATTGGTTTTATTAAGGAGAAGCTTAAAAAGTACTAGGTCTGGGCACTGGAAAGTTGCTTTCGTGGAGCGGTCGACCGACACTTTCTCGCACATACATAGAGCGGTTTTTAACTGAGTTTCGTAAAACCAAAGTAATTACTCTGGCCAATCACAACATAAGCACACATTCCAATTGAACCAATCAAAACTCGAAGAAAATGCATATAACCGGAGCAAGGCGCGAAAAACGCGTGCAAACAAGTCATGGTTTCACTTTTTATTGGGTGATAGAGCAGTTTTCAATTGAGTGTCGTAAAACCCAATCAAAGTAATTACTCTGGCCAATCACAAGACACGCAGACAATCCAATGAACCAATCAGAACTCGTAGCAAATATATGTAGCGGGCGCCAAGCGCGGGAAAACGCGTGCAAGCAAGTAACGATTGGTTTTGGTTTTACTTCTGATTGGTTGAGAAAATGGAGCTAATTTTTTTAGCCAATCACAAAGCGAAGCAATGCAAAACCAAAGCAATCACGAAATTACTTTCGATACTCAATTGGCCTTGTGCATGATGACGTCACCAGCCCAAAATTCACCACCAAGTCTCGTTTGTACGAAATTCCTTGCAAACCTTTGACAAGTTCACATTGTTTTTGAGTGGGTATTCTTTTCAACTTTGCTCCTTTTATTTGAGAATACATTGATGAGATTGTCACAGGTTTGGCTTGGGGGTGAAGTTAGCTAGTCTGACGTAAACATGCATAACGGCTATTGAAAACCGCTCTAAAGTGGCGCGAGATTTTTTTGCCAATCACAAGTCATAGAAATGCAAAAACAAAAGCAATCGCGAAATTACTTTCGACACTCAATTCATTTGAATACCGCTCTATAATTGTAGAAATCGATGTTGTTTATAAATTACTTATAAAACATTTGTTTCTCTGTCTTCAGGTGCAAAGCCATACCGCTTCAAAATGAACTGTGACGGAAGTAAGTATACTTCGTTTTATTGTTTAATTTGGAACAGCTTTCATTTGAATGGTCAAACAGATACTGTAGGATTTTGTCCATTGAAGCCGCGTTCACACGAGTTAAAGTTGTTGGCAAATTGTTGGGGACAATTAAAACTAGTTTCTATTGTCGGCAATTTTTTTCGCCAAATTGTTGAAGTTGGCAAACTCGCATTTGACATGTAAACGTTTGTGAAACTTATCAGGCTGGCAGCGGCAAATTTTATTGCGTGCCATTGTAACTTTGTGCTCGAAAGCGACACCAGTGATGCAACTCTTAAGGTTTGTCAAGGTTTGTCGTGGGTTTGTTGAAAACACAATATTGGTAACTTTGTTTGGAATTTGCCATCTCGAGTTTGTCAACTTAAAGTTAATCTTGTAGGTGCCACATGCATGAGGTTCCGGTTAGTTCATTTAGAGGAAACTATTCTTTGTCGAGTTCCAAGCACCCTGGGTACCTTTGTGTGAAACTAACACCCATTCGTTTAGTAATATATCTCTCTGAAATAACTGTTGTTTTTTTTCTCTTTGTTGTTAGATGGCAACGGGATCTTGATGGACTTCAAGACCAAGCGACCCGTGGGAACAAAGCCAACACCGCCCCCCAACACTCCTCCTCCCCCCAATACCCCTCCACCCCCCAATACCCCTCCACCCCCCAATACCCCACCCCCTCCTAATACCCCTTCACCCCCCAATACCCCACCCCCTCCTAACACTCCCCCTCCACCTAATACCCCTCCACCGCCAAAACCGCAAACTCCCCGTCCACCAGGTAAGCTAATCTTTCCTTTTACTAGTAGTAAGGTTATTGGAGATCATCCAAGTCTCTTAGAGTGAATTATTATTGCGATGTTTGCTTCCATTTGAAGAAAGTCCTACTAATTAGAGCAGTTTTCAATTGATTGTCGAAAGTAATTTTGCGTTTGCTTTGGTTTCGCATTACCACGCTTTGTGATTGGCTAAAATATCTCGCGCCACTTTCTCAACCAATCAGAGACATATACAAAATCAATTCTAACTCGTACGCGTTTTCCCGCGCTTGGCCGTATTTGCTCAGCGTTCTGATTGGTTCATTAGATTGTCTGCGTCTGTTGTAAATGGCAAAAAGACAAACGAATCCAGCGGCGAAGCCATGATCACATTCTCGCCTTTACCATATAATATTAAAAATCGGCTTGCAAGCTCTGCTCGCAGTCTAAACTTGAATAAGGCAAAAAAAGGAAGTTGACTCTGATTGATTTGCTTCAAAGGGCTGCATTGTGAAACCGTCTTATACAGAAAAACTAGTTTTATTCGTTCTTTACTTGTTTTATGTTAATTAAAATTTCGTCTATCTTTTTTTTAGTAAACTGCAGAGATGATCATCGTAACTGTTATTCCTGGGCGCGCCGAGGAGAATGCTCCAGAAATCCTAGTTACATGTTAGTCAGATGCAAGAAAAGTTGCAATAAGTGTAAGTAATTAAATATCTGCATTTCCAAAAATACACTTTAAATAGAGCGATTTTTTGTGCTCTATCAGAGAGGAACGCTCTCAGATAACTTGGTTGTAACGGTTGAACACATCTGCTGATAATTAATACTAAACCCGGTAACTCCCAGTAGTGCCAAAGATCAAAGTTCAAGAAAAATCCCAAATTTGGGAGCTGAAATTTTTAACATATTTATGGAATAAAAGCTAACCGTTTTCAAATCAGTGCTTAGCCCTAAATACTGTAGATCAGTACTAAACCCCCAAACGCTAGTCGTTGCTTAACCGTAGCTCTATTCTCTTAGTACTCTGCCTAATAAATGGGGTTCTGTTCTCTATGACAACTAGAATACTACATTATGTAACCCTCATAAGGTGTCCAACCTCAGTTCGAGAGATCGATCGGTGACGCGTAACCAGTCGACCTCGTCGCCTGATTAGCAGTAGAAACGTTGCAAGACAAATAATGCCGCTCTTTATTGTTATTGTTAGCTTATCATTGTTATCATTACCTTTGCTGATGCATGACAAAAACCCTCTTTGTATTACAGGCAGCGGAGGAGGCAGCAACTGTAAAGATAATCATCGATGGTGTAGTTCTTGGGCAGGGAGAGGAGAATGCACACGAAATCCGAGTTATATGAACGATACGTGCAAAAAGAGCTGTAGGCGATGCTGAGAAATAAAGTATAATGTCTCCTTATTCGTGCTCAAAGCTACATTATTACAGTGATGGAGACATTTTTATTGTATTTTTGTTGTATACTAGATGTTTAAGAGGTACTGTGGCAGTAACTATGAGGGAATTAATGACTACATAGTAAGAATATGATCATGATGTCATTTAAATAAATTTGAACGCATTGTTAGAGAATAAAGGATATTTTTAAATGGCGATGTTACTGAATTTTCCTACCAACCAACGGAGAAAGGATATGTCTCTTATTTCGCCGCTCGTTTTCTGCCTTCAGTTAGACTGCAAAACAGTCGTATTTCTTGCGTTAGTCACACGAATGCGCGCGGTCTTTGAACCGTCTGGAGCACGTTTTCGACGCTTTCGGCGCTTCGCGCCTTTGCGAGATAGCAGCGAAAAAACCCCGACTATTTTGCAGTCCAGCCTTCAGTGGGCTCGGCGAGATGATACTGGTGCTCGGCAAGACTGGTGCAAACGAACGAGCCGTGAGGAAACTGGGGGAGAATCGGGAGGGAAAGGGACCCTCCCCTCTTCCCGCATCTTTCCCAGCGGCCCCTCGGCTCGCGCTCGGTCGATCGCCGATGTAAATTTCCCTTTCGTAAACGGTCGGTGCCATTTTAGCGACACTTAGAAAAATTTTCACCAATTTAACAATTATTTTTTCTATCAGAAAAAGGAAAATGCAATTAATTAACTAGAATCGAACACGGAACCTCTGCATGCTAACATCTGTCCTTCACCACTAGACCACTGGGTTGATCCGGCAAACCCCAGAAAAATTTAATTATAAAAGGTGCTTTTCTTAATATATATCAATAACGGGTCACCCTAACCCTAAATCTTACCTAACCGCGAATCTAGCTTAGATCTAATAATCGCTTTACCTAGGCCCAATTTTATCTAAAAATGATAGCCTACTTTCGTCCCAATCCAAGCATAAACTAGAGAGAAAAAGCATCGACCATTGCAAAAGGCTTGGTTACTAATGAATGCTAATGATGGCATCGGCCGTTCAGCATCGCCGATCGCGTATTTGTTCGCCCACTCGACTACCCAGAGAGGGACTGCTAGCAGTCTACTTCAACACTGAAAAGTTTTTGAAGCGAAGTTGCTTCAACGTAACCGCTGTCTAAAAGAAGCGAAGGCTTAGAATTCGACTGGCATGCGCTATAAGAAAGAAAGAATGATTGATATGAAAAATTATTTGAACGGGACCAATTTTATCGTCAAAACAATGAAATAAGAACTTCTCGCTGTTTTTACATTGTAAATTGTTTGCCAGTGGGAAGTAACATTTTTTAAATATTTATTAAGATTGGCACGTGCTTTTTTTAAATTTTTATTCTTGCTATACCCGTTTTATCACGTTTCGTATTCATTGCGCAACAACTTTTACTAACGCATAATTATGTTTATTTATTGCATGGGAAGCTGTCTATTTAATATTTATCCAAGACAAAAACCTACAAAGTAAGATCAAATTTCAAGTTCGTTATCTTCAATAGTGAGCTCCTTACATCTTTAAACATTAGCTTTTTTACTGTGGTTTCATTTAATTTTATTTATTACTCGAGCGACTCTTTATGAGCAGATGAATAAAACATCTCCAAAAATTCCACCTGTACATACATACTTTTGTTGTCTGCCATTCGATAGAATAAAGCCTGTTTGGGGCTTTTGTCATCTAGGTAAATTGAAACAGAATTTGCATCTTAATTCCATTGATTTACCGTAACAATTCACAAGTTCGTTTTTATAAAAGTTTTGAAACGGATAAATTGAACTGACGCACATTATTCTAAAACTTGAAAGATAAATCAACCAAAATATAATATAAAATTATCTGCAAAATAATTCTAGCAGAGCGGTTTAATTTTCATTTCTGCTTTCGCTTCGATAGATGTCGTGTGGTGTGTTTGTAATTAAAATTGGTGTAATGAAGGTTTTTAAAATTTGTCAGTGCAATATTTGTTTATATATTCCGACCACCAATGTATTGCGTATTTTTGGCGTTAATAGACGAATATACATACATATTATGTATTCACAATCAAGCTGATAATCAAGCAACAACTTCTCAAAACACCAAATATAATGCGTAGAGCTAAATTAACCAAGTTCCAAAATTTAGCAGTGTATGCCGAGCATCGAACATTTTCGATCGCTTAGAATCGCTTATTCAAAACCCGCAAGAATTGTCTTTGATAATGTGAATTGTCCGTGGAATCGCAAACAGCCTTTTTTCTGAGTTTGTGACTCATCAGGGAGACGTTCGTTGATTCTCCCAATCCATATTTGCGTGTATGAGTTTCACGCAAAACGTTATTTTGCGTTACGCGATCATCCGTGCAATTTCTCGAAACGTCAGCAGTAGGTTTCTCGAGCACGCCTCCTTGCGGTGTTGCTGCAGAACGGCTCCCCTTTAGACTTGATAAACCATTAATATTCACGGTCTCGTTGTTGTTGTACGGCAAATGTCCAATACTGTTGCTTCTCTGTACTTCGTTTTTGAAATCATGTTTGGTTTCTTTTTCCTCCTTACTAAAAGCGCGTCGTGTCATGCGCTGGGATCCAAACATAGGATTGCAATTTCTTGTCAACGCACCGTAGCTGTCGTCGTTAAATGAGCACTGAGGTCCCTCTTGAATCGAAAGATTGTAGCTGTAATGTAGAATCCGTTTCTCGTCTCCATTCACTTGATTTGTCGTGACAAGGGCGTTATACGCGCTTTCGCCAAGTTTGGAGATGGCAGAATTATTGTTCAGTCGCTTCATTGCTCCTACCATGAATAATACTCAAAATGCCCCACGGCTTAGTTCAGGTGACCAGTGCGCCAAAATACATCTATGTATTGGTTAAAACAAATCACTCGTACACGTTTTAACAGGCTTAGAATTCATGTTCTTGTGTGCGATTGCATCTTTTATGCACTTGCGACCAGGACGCGTTGTTGATCTGAGCAAATACGGAGTTGTGTTTTAATAAGTTATTTCCTATGCACGCCTTCCGTTAACACCTGCTCGTGCAGATATCGATATTCATTTCATTATAATTACCCGTTTGCTTTGAATAACACCTAGCGCACTTTCCAGCTTTCAAGAGAATGAACTATTGTTTTAATTTCCAGGCCTTGCAGATCTCTCTCCATCGAGCTGGACAAGCTAAACAAAACACGTACTATGTCTTATGCTACGACCATCTATTTTGTGGGAAAAATTTTAGACGTTAATCTCGCTAATTTTCAAATGACAAATCAGTACGAATTAAGTTGCCATGACAACCGATCTTGTAAAGGCAGCAATAACAGGGATTGCTGTTTTGCGTGATTTCCCAAGTGAAAAGGAACAGGCTTAATTTTCGGCGATTTCTTTAATGCAAATTTTCAATAGAATTTGAATGTTTTTAAGATGATTGTAAGGCCGAATCTCAAGTCAATAGATAAGATAATAGTGTTGTTTATAGTTGTCAGCACCAACAATACAGATGTCTTTCATGTCTTATCGCTTTTATGACGATAGGCTTAAAAAACTATCACGTAACTTGGTCGCGATCTTTCAACAGCAGATTGAAATATGAGTAAAAATGGCAACGGAAAACGATTTTGGAAATGAAGCTTGTTACTTTAAACTAATTGAAATGCATGTGTCTTTGGTGGATCGTCTTTATCAAATTAAATCACCAGGAACGATCACCGCGTCCCCACAAAAAAAACACGAGTTTTGAGGAAGTAGTGTAATATGACCCAACTTTCTTATTACTCGCAACCACATGACTTTTTCAACGTTTATGAAATTTCGTTTTCTTTCGTACTTCCGGTATACTAAACGTGAGTCAGGGTGGCTGATTTTGAATTTCTTGTAATACGTCGTATTTTGATTTAGAATCGGCCTGTTTGTAATATTATCCCGGTTTGTGTTTCAAGCTAATGGCAGAATAACTTATTTTATTCTTTTTATTTATCTTTGCTGAAAGCATTTTACCTTATTGTCAACTGAACAGAGTCAATTATATTGAAAATACTGAGACGTAAAAGTAAATAAAAGATGAGTTAGTTTGTTTATACATTTCCTCACCAGCCTTTCGAATTTAGCACGGTATAGGCAAACTATCGACTGACGCCGGAAAACATGATCGATGAGCAGACTCAGTGTTAAATATAAAGCCATTCCCATCGCTAAACTTTAAATTGTGACAACACAAATCTTACACTATTAGATTTTGTTGCCTTTTTTTACGCTGTGATTTAGTATTTATAGTATGAATTAATTGCAATTTATCAGTTTTTCACGGTTTATAAGGAGAAGATTAAACACGTTAAATACCATAAAAATAGCCGAATTTTGGCGCTCTTTGATGACCGATATTTGCTGCCGTCGAATGCTTTAATAGGCCAATTTCGATATATTAAAATTCGTACTTGGCTCCGAGGATTGGGGAATTCTGGTAATAAGTTCGTGTTCCAGTACACCAAATTGAAAATCAACAACAATGTTGTCCCCTAAACCACCACCAATCCTAACCACCCGTCATGGAACATCACTACACATCATCGCACGTTGCTAGACCTAATCAACTTCCCTAGAAATCATCTAATGGAACTAGACATCATCTAACATCACTAGGCATCATACAGGATACTGGAACACGAACTTATTCCCGGAATTCTCGTCCCCAGAGCCGCTTGGCCCTCTTAACCGCCGGAGCCTGAGTACGAGGATCAAACAAAATAAATCACAATGAGATCCAGGGATGAACAGTTAATTTCTTTTCTTTTCTTCCTCGGAGTCTCGTTAGAAATTGATTCATTGCACTGTGAATTAAAGTAAGAAGTTGCCTTAACCCTATTCAGCCTGGGCTATTTTTGAGTTCCTGAGCCTGGAGGGAGCCTCGTAACTTCAAGAATATTAAGGCTATGACAACGAAACCTAGAGGGTACATAGTACGTCCAAAACGAATACAATACCATAGAATATATTAGAATACATAATTTCACCTAATACAATAATGGAGGTGTACAAGGTACAATGGAGCTGACATCCTAAATCGGACATCATATGTGTTAAGAAAGCGGTTAATGAAGTTCGTCGCGTCTGTTGATTTCAAGTGGTTCTAACGTCTTTGCTTTGTCTATGAGATGTGCTTCAAACGCTTTATTTCGTTCAGAGTCTCTGCTATTACGTATTAATTCCAATGGTATAAGTTACATATCTTTTAGAAGAGTGTCCCGGTAGATTAAAGTGTTCAGATATAGGAGTAGGGCAGCTGAAAATATGTGGATTCTCTACAGAACGGCGATGTTCACCAAAGCGTTCCTGTTTAGTTTGCGCTTTGTTTCTCCGCTGTGTTTAAAACATATTTTCATTGGATCATATAGATCAGGTTTTTAGAATTATATGTTATGTGATTATAAATACAACGTTCCTCTTTAGTAGTAAAAAAAGCCGTAATTCTTTTGGCCTTGTTGCAACTGACAGGTCAAACAGCGTGGGTGGTTGCATCTGTAAGCTCCTGCTGGAGGCACTATCTGATCTAGCTTTTTCGCTGGTTGGTTTCCGTTGGTTAATCACCGTGTTGTGTGGTTAAGAAAAGTCTGTGTGTTTTTGGACAGCCGGTGCAATATTGTATCTAATTTCGCCGGTTGCAAGAGCTTTTGTTTTCATTGTTTAAAGGGTGAAATTTAAGCTTACAAGAAACTTTACAAATTTTGCACCACGAGGAAAGCAGTAACGTAACGAACATGCGCAATGCGTTATTCAGCGCTGTCGGTGAGCAACGGTTAAGGAAAGCCGCTGAACGAGGAAGAACGCGGACACTGTGAACGAGTGACATGGTGAGAACTTCGATCGGGTCGCGCGCTTATACTTGTTCTTTTACGATTTATAAACTATTTTTTCTGTCATTTATCCATCAATTACTTTTCAAAGAAAGTATGAAGCTCGAACTCCAACAATCAGCTACTCAAAAAGAAAATACGAGCCGCTAAATTTGTCGCCTCCCCACCCCTCCTCAGAAACGTTTTCGTCGCAGCCGTTGTCGTGTGCTAAATGTATTGTGACGTCACAATGTATAATTTTTCATCATGTTAAATTTGCTACATTGATGTATTGCGGAATTTAAGCAAGAAAAGATGTAAATTCTTCGCAAAATGCTCACTATTCCTGCGTTACAGGAGATAACCCCAACAAAGCGGGAGAAACTGGGTGTAAATGATCCGTAAGTTTGCATTTTAATCCACACTCAAATATAACTTAGCCGAGTTTTTAATTTTCTGTTTCCTTGTAGCCCAAGTATTTGGCGATGATTATTGTGCTACGTCAAAGCGAAAGACTTGTTTTTGCCAATTTTTCTGTCTTGGCAACCTCGTAAAACAGGCCCAAACAAAAACCGGCAAGTTGCACGATGCAAAATCCCTACAACTTTCTTTTTTTCTTCAACCCCCGCAGAGTGCACAGTGTTCAAGATTCTCTTATAAGCGCACCGGAAAGCTTAGATCAATTCAGAGGATTGGTGAACTTGGCTCTCATTCTTTTGGTAAGCCTAAATTAAAGTATCTATAACGTTCAATAAAAAACATTACGCCCTGTAAATTCTGAAAACGAAACAATAGACGTAATCCTCGAATTACCTACAAGCAGAAACTGAGGGATGGCGAATGGTAAATTCTTCGAGACTTTACGATCGGCGAGATTAACATTTTTCTGCGCCCCCGAGACTTTTTTTGACTTCAGTAAAATGCGAGGCCGTGATTTTGAAATGACTTTATAAAAAACTGAATCGAGTCTCAATCAAAGCTTGATCTGGGAAAAGAAGAGAAAAGACTGCGGAGAAGACAACAGACGGGAAGGGAAGAGAAGAGAAGAGAAGAGAAGAGAAGAGAAGAGAAGAGAAGAGAAGAGAAGAGAAGAGAAGAGAAGAGAAGAGAAGAGAAGAGAAGAGAAGAGAAGAGAAGAGAAGAGAAGAGAGAAGAGAAGAGAAGAGAAGAGAAGAGAAGAGAAGAGAAGAGAAGAGAAGAGAAGAGAAGAGAAGAGAAGCGAGAAGAGAAGAGAACGCTGAAAAGAAGGGTTATGAGCTCCTGTTAATGTTCATTGTTACCTTCCATAAATATATGGACTTCAACGACTTTCATTGCGTCGACGAAGGAGACGCTTCCTAATCTTGTCGGCTAAGCGGAACGAATCGAGAAATGTGTCGGTACCAAATCTGCGCCATTTTGAAACGTCACAATAGTATCCATCATCGCGTGTAAATCAGGCATCATCCTGGGGAGCTGGGGTTTCGAAATATCACATGTGAATAATCTATTTGTCTTGATTTAGTTTCGGATATTTTCCCGATTTTGGAATCGTACGGCTCAATATTTCAATGCCTCGTAAAAGTCCGCAGTGGAAAAATTGGACGAAGGTTCTTCTCCGGACCAAGTAAGTTGTTGGGTCTCTTTGGAATCAAGCAAGAAGTTACAGATTTTCCTCGCTGCCGTTCTGGTATGTTTTGAATGTTCTATCTTGATTTTGCTGTGGTTCTCTGCCTGATTTGGGAAGCTTTCACCTAAATACCGACGTCGTTCTTCGCGATGTTCTACGGTACGGTGCAATTCGCTTATGTCTTGTAGCAATAATTCACTGACCGGCCGCGCCAGGCGAACGCAGATAATTTAACTTTACAGTGCTCGAAATTGCGCCTGTATCGGGCGCATTTGCGACTAAAGATTTCGCAGTTTTGTGACTAAAATTTGTCTAGCTAATAAAGGAATTATATTCAACAGTCTTGTGTCTTACTTGCAATTGGTAGTTGTAATTTTATCCGAAAAATCTTGCGATGTTGCGTGACTTAAACGTCGAAATTTCTCATTTCCGGTTCCGGTATTGGTACATGTACTGAGGAGTATGATTTCAGAATCGGAGAAATAACCGAAATGAAATCATGACAAATATACTATTTATATGTCGGAAAAATCTGAGACCTTTCGGAGTATACAGCACGGCAGGATTTTGCCCGATTCCACGGCGATAGCGTGAATTTGTTTGATGACGGCCCGACGTTTTTGCCTGCGTGACATATCTCGCGACATAGCCCTTTTCAACAGTGGCTGAATTAATTCATGAAACTGAGGTACTAGGCTAAGACGAGGTGCCACGGGATAAGGAGACGCACTATAATCTATGATTACTACTAGTTATAGACATTTGTTTTGTCAGAAACGCACGTGCCGCGGGTTTGCGAGACGACCCTTGTACTGACCAGAGAAGACAAGAAAACTATGTACACCCCTCTGGGTTGGAGACAAGTCTTCGTGTTTGTCAGTGTAAATCGGGAGCAATATCGAAACGAGTTTTGTGTCATTGATAATATTACAACGCTACAGCGTCGTGTTAAAATCGAACACATGATGGCAAACTACACGGAATCTCGTCATACTCTCCCTACCCTGGACAGTATGTTGCATTCACTGTCACGTGCCGCTTTATTGACATCACTTGATCAGCGGTCGATCAGCGTTACAAAGGTGATCTGATCGAATTTACGTGCAGAAACGAATATCCATTCGAAAGGAAGGGGTAAATCATGAGTTCTCCCACGTTAAGGCGGCGATCATCGTCTAAAAAGTTGGACAAGAATTCAGAAACGAAACCTAGAACGAAGCTAGGGAATATCTATGCACAGCCGTAAGTTCAAGATGGAGAAGTTGGAAGCCTCAGTTGTAAGCTTATTTAAAAAGGTTCTTCTCTGATAATTACAGGGTTCACTCGTGTGAAGAGTCTCTTTTAACCTCAACCAGCGGATTTGAAAACTACAGAGGAATTGTGAACTTATGTCTTGTTCTTCTGGTAAGCTAAAAGGACTTTCTCGCCGATGAAAGAGTATTGTTTGTTTTTAGCTTACTTTAATTTTTTTTTTCGATAATTATTAAAGCAGAGTATATTCTCTCAGTACTGATGAAAGATATATGAAACATTATATCAATCGATTATATAGGATTGTTTTTCTAGCCTTGCACCTTTTATTGAACTGAAATTGACCTTGTTAGCTTTCCTCAATATTTCCATTTCCCATCAAAATTTCGTTATACATGCAGGAAAAATTAATCTTTACAATAATAAGACAGACTGATAAGCTTGTAGCTAATTTGCAGAAGATTGAGAGCAAACTATTTGGGCTTTGTGGATAGCTTGTATAACCATTATTTGGAGGCTTCTTGGCTTTCAGTTGTTGAAATAATAATTGTTGTGCACACTGAACTCTGTTGGCATGCCTTTGGGACAGCAGGGGACATGATTATGCTTGCAGCCATGTACATGTACATTCCATGTGAAAATTAGCCCAGTCCAAAGGTACACCAAGTTCCTTAAGGATTATATGATTAAAGATTTCTGAGCGGACACTCTCTAAGCCAACAGCTCGACTGCTTGTGGCTGCCTTGACAAAACCCTGTTTGAATTTATATTTACATAAACAGCAAGCTCCAGTTACGGACATTTTTTCTGCTTTTCGAGGGTGTCCGTTTACAGGAGCTTCGACAGTATTGAAAGAGGCACCAATGTATTCCAAAGTTCCTCAGCATACCCTGCATGGAATACACCCTGAGACAAATGCCTCATTTAAAAGTACATCTCTTTCTAAATGTAGTTTCTGTCATTGCAAATCTATATGGGTGGGGGAGAGGAACTTATTTATCAGAGCAGTAATCTATAAAAAAGCTCATAAATTTACTGAGAAATGCAAGTCTTGTGAATTCGTGGAACCAGGTCTTTTTCCTGTATGAAAGGAAAAGTAGTTAAAGTTTTCTGTTGGGCTTGTAGATTTTAATCTGCCTCTTGATAAATGGGAAAGGAGCAAGGGTAATATTAATGGAGGCATGTTGAAGTACTTGGACGTTTGATTAATTGGCCAAAAGGTTGACAAGAAACTTTATTCCACATAATTTTCCACCAGGCTACATGCATGTAGTACTATGTATGTATGTATCTAAGTCCAAAACTAGTATGAAATGGCAGTCTCGAAAATTGATTATTCTTTCCTCTTTGTTGAATTTATGAAGAAATAATTACAGTAAATACAGTGTGAATACAATGCAGTGAACAGTAGATCTATGTAAAACCCATTCTATTTCACAGTTGACCCTGGCCTGTGACAGACAGCAGCTAGATAGTTACAGTACCAGACAGAAGTAACCTAAAAGAGAACTCATAGCAATCAAATTCATTATGCATGTGAACCACAAACCTGTCAAAAACCTGAGATCCACAAAATAGTGGAGGCACAGTGGTGTAGTGATTAGTGCATCAGACTTTCAATCTAAAGGTCGGTGGTTCGAGCCTGGTCTCTGCCGTCGTGTTGTTTACTTAGACAAGAAACCTTGCTCCACATTGTCTCCATCATCCACCCGGGTATATGGAGAGTAACCTTGGGATAGACTAGTCAGTCGCTTCATGCTACAGAAACTGGGCTTAGCTCTGGCAGTTGTAAGCCATTATAGGCTTGAGGGGACTTACCTTTTACAATAGGAACAATCTAGAATTCATTTTGTTGATCACAAGTTTTTGACAGGTTTGCAGTTGATGTGCAAATGCAGTCTGCTCTGAGTTCTCTGTTAGGTTACTTTTGTCCGGTACTGTAGTTTATAGATTGATAGATGCTGAGGGCCTCTTCATTTAAACCTGGTAACTCAGCTGGCCTCTTTAAGCCCTTTAGAAATGCAAGTTATTATCGCAAGGTAAAATGTACTTGCGGGTAAACTTGTGAGTCCGCTTGCCACCTAGTGCAAGTTAACGCAAGATGTCATTTTCCAGCTTGTGTTGATTTCCAATCCCGTTTGGCCAGGGCTTTAGACGGACAAATTTATTTGTGTGCATTTGAAAAATTTCAGAAAATTTTTCATTCCAGTGTAGCCATACATGTACATGTATGAGCACATCTCCAATTTTACAAGGCAAATAGGAATAAGGCTGCCAAGATCTTGGTAACTAAGGCCGGCCAGTGTCAGTCAACCAGGCTCAGTCATGTGACAATAATTGGCTGCCTCCTGTGGGTGAAGTTATTGTTCAATCACAATTTACGTATGTTATGTGTAGTATAATATTATAATGGCAATGTTTTATTCCAATTCTCATTTCGTTAAATTGCAGATACTCTCAAATTTTCGAGTGGCATTGGATAATGTACTCAAGTGAGTTTGGCTCTGTTTTAAGAAGTTTAATTTTTTACTCATGAATAAGCAAAGTGTCGATCAAGCTATAACAGATGGGGACAAATATGCAAATTTTCACTCCTTCCTAATCCTTCCGTCTATTGGCTGTAAACTGTTCTTGATAATCCCGCTGACCAGTGCATTAAGGCTTGCACATATAACTATTTCACCTGTTCCTTGTGATAGGTAATTGTCACAGGTGTTATACCCATGGGGATGGCATTGGAGAGAGGGGATCGGGGTGGGGAGTCAGACGCAAAAGGTGGAGGACGGTGGTTGGTGAAGCAAAATGCATACATGCAGGAGTGGGGAGTGTCCGAAGGTTGTTTCATTCACCAGTTGGCTTGTAGGAGCCTTTGATTATTGCAACTGAATTTAAGGCATTCACATTATATTTTATTTTTCATAACTTGGCTGCATAATTTATACATTTTAATAAAAAAAAAATGTTACACATGTATGTAAAAAGAAGTGTTATAAATATTATATAGCCTAATGGTTATATAAAACAGTCAAAAATTCATTGATTCAGAAGTAATTGGCTATTTTATGTCCCATGTCTAGATATGGGTTGCTTATTGACCCTGTACAAGTTACTACAATATTTTTGGAAGATCCTTATCGCTGGCCCACAGCATCATTGGTGATTTGTAAGTATTTGGTTTTTTATCTTGTTGTAATGTATATACATGTATGTTACTGTCGCCATGTTCTATAGTGCACTTATATAGTTGTATAGTGTGCCTATACAGTTTTATAGTGCGCATTAACACAGGATTGTGTAATACAAATAATGTATGCTTGTCTTAATTTTGAACATATTTCAGGCCAAATATAAATGGATTATGAACAACTGTTAGAACTAGAATTTCAGTTTTGATAAATTACATGATTGTATATATATATAATCATGATGATTATGTAATTTCATTATTATGATGACATTTATTTTTGAAATTTTCTCATAATAATATTTGTTAATACAAGCTTACTTTTTATTTTCAGTTTCCAATGTATTTATTCAGTTCACCTTTTTTGTTGAAAAGCTCTTGGCCAAAGTGAGTATAATATTAATTTAATTATTTTAATGTTTAACAACTTTGTTGCTTTCAATTATTAGTTATCATACTTTTTTTTCTGTATGTAAAAAAGAGTGCACAGACTTTGTCATTGTGATTGTAACTTAAACTGGGACAAATTGAAGGGCTGGGTGCATGCCTACATTGTCAAATTTTTGGCTGTTTTTTTTTTTTACTTAGATTTGCCTCGTATATTTGCTTGTGACCTACAAATTAATAATAAAATTATTGTTAAAACATTGCTCTGAATTTTGATATGTAAAAAATACTCCATGGATTGATAATATTTCCTGGCATTTTTCAGAAAAACAAACGTTTTTTTTGGTCTAAAAGAAGCTGCGAGGAAAGAGGAAACACAGAGTTTTTTTTAATACAGAATACTATAAATTAGCAATTAATAAAAAGCTAGCAATGCATGATAAATTACATCTCCATTCAGTACAACAACTTTATTCAGGATTATAGAACTTACTGTCAGTAAATGCAGTCAGTTATGATTTTAGTATTCAATTTCATTATACTTGAAGGTTAATCTGCAGTTTTCAGAACAATAGCATATTACATGTTCTTTTCTTTCTTTAAATAATTACAGGGCAAAATATCTGAGGGGTTGGGAAGGTATCTGCATATTTTCAGTTTGATCTGCACATTGGTTGTACCCTGCACTGTTATCTTGACTTACCAGCCCCCACCATGTAAGTATATACAATGTGACTCAAGCATATATACTGTAAGCAGGAAATCAGAGATTGGATTAACTCAGTGGTAAATTTGAGATTGCTCAGAACAATAACCCATAAATCTTCTGCTGAGTGTTATCCCTAGTTATAGGAATTGGGGACCACATGATAATTATTTGACCTCAGTAGGATTCAAATCCACGACCTCTGGATTTGATATTCCAACACTCTACTGTTTCAGCTTAATGTACGAGGCCGTACGGGAGCAGATCGTGGGTGATAAGGTGGTAATTTGTGCCTGTTAGAATGTGATACTAACAATACAATTATACATGTTAATGAGCCTGCAGTGGCAGCACAAGAATTAACTTGTGCTGCATGGCTCAGCATTTCTTGAACCCTTTTTCACTTTGTGACTTATAATTATTACAACTTCATATTGCATCAATGTAATTCCAAACATTATATGCGCTTTGTGCACTATTCTCCACTAGTAACAATGAAAATGATGATGCTGATGATTATGATGATAAAGATGATGATGATGATGATGATGATGATGATGATAATGATGATGATGACTAGTGCATTATAAAAACTATGTGTATATTAATTTAATTGTATCTATCTATGGATATCAAGTTCTTCTAATCATGCCTTGGAAACAATTCCTTAAAAGTGATTATTGTGTGCTTGCCCACTTCATATTTAGTACTTTAAATTTTATTAAATAGTTTTCCTTTTGAGGTTTTTTAAGGAGCATTGGTGTATGTGAAAAGTTACATACTTGCACGTAGATGTTTGCAATTTTAACACAGGGTGGGGTGGAAGGGAAGATGCTGGGTGGCTTGATCAAAAGGTGACATAAAAAACTTGACTCATTTGTCTGGTACCTTTAGTGTGAATTTGTATAGTTCTCATTAAATGGTATCTCTTTATGCAAATTTATGCATATTCTAGGGGCAGCAGTGAATGCAGTCATGTGGTACACAGTTGTGTGGTTAAAGCTGATAAGTTACATAAGTGTAAACTTGTGGAACAGATTGGGACTTGTGAACACCTCTGATAAGAATGGTAAGCAGATTTGTCATCAGGTACAGTCAGGGATTCTGACAGGGTGCGCGGGTGCGGGACCGCAAAATTCGGTCAAACCCGCACAATTCCGCACAATTCCTAAAAATCCGCACAATCCCGCACAATACTGAAATATTTGATTACAATTTTAATTAAACCAGGTATTTATATTGATTACCAAGATTTCGAGAAACGTTTTAGGCTATTTTCAGCCCATTTTCCTTCCAAACAATCGAGAAAACCCTCGCTTTCCTCGAACAGCTCGAGAGGATCGATATAAAAACAACAAGGCGTTCTCTTCGCCGTCCTGGGAACTATAGTCTCAGTTTTACTTCTTCCGACTTCCTACAGATTTTTTCGCATAGCTTTTTAGTTGTCGTTTTTCAGACATTATGTCATTTTTCTTAGCGGCCTGTTGATATTTTTTCGAGCGCTTTTGCTTCCTCTTTTAGTTTAATATGTCGGGGACCGAAGAAGAAACACTGAAGAAATGTACCCGGTCACGCCGAAATGAATGTCACTGTCTGAATTTTTTTCGCAAAGAACTTATCGTGTTTGCGAATTGACAAACAAACTATTAAAGCGCTGGAACTTCGGATTGATAGGAGAAAATTATTAAGTTCTGATCAGAATACTGGATTTGATTTTTTCAATCAAGTGAAAGACGTTTTCATTCAGGAAAATGCAAAACAACCATGCTATCAAATTACATTTAGCACGCAATTTGCATACATCTCGAGGTTGTGTTTTTGCGGCAAACTTTCGAAGAAATTGTGTGAACCTTTAATGGAAATTATTCAAACTACATAAAATGTATGGATTTTTCATAAGGAACTCGCAACAGATCGGAAACATTTCATTTAAATGTGGTATTTTGGTTTTACTCGATCGAGTTCATCGTGTCACGCAATAAACTTTGGTGAAGAAAAACAGCCGCAAATTGGCGATTGCTGGGTACATTTTAATCCCCAAAGTAAAACATCTATTTGTATTTTTCATTTATGCAGAATTTACTCCCTGACATACTTTTCTGGCCTGGTCACAGGATTGCGCAATCCCGCACAATTTCCCGCACAATCGACGTTATTTCCCGCACAATTTGCCTCAAAACTCCCGCACAATTTTATTTTTTTCCCCGCACCCTGTCAGAATCCCTGTACAGTGTAGTTGTACAATCGATGTATAATATGTTGTGGTGCAATTTTATCCTTGGTGCAAATTTTATTTTCTGTTGTTTAAAGCTCATTATTATACATTATCATGCATTACCATACCCCAAAACCAGGGAAAATTTTGCGACAATATATTGTTGTACAGTATATTATGTTCAAGGCTTAATGCTTTAAGATAAATACATGTAGTTGGGAGCCTGAAATCTCTAATCTCTTGAAATCCATGTCACCCAAAGGTAAAAGTAAGTCACCAGGGGCCACTGGGCTGTGTTTATAGAGCTCAGCTTTGATGTTGTATACAAATGAAAAAATGTTGTTTCTTGTCCGCTCAAAAACTTGAACAACATAATTTTCGGTTGACTGAACCAATTATTGTACATGAAACAACTAATTAATAGATTCTTTCAAATGGATTATCTTTATTACTTTCAAAAGCAAAAAAAAAAACCTTTTCTTACCAGTGTTCACCTAACAGTGGAAGATGGCAAGTAAGACACTGTGTGTTGGTTGGAAAACATGAAAACAAACTGCCAGTGTTTGTTTTGAAAAGTTGCCCAAAATAATTTGTAAACTTCAATGCCATGTTGTGTCCCAGTGTTGCCCCCATGCAAGCATGGGGTTGGAGGCCCTATTGCTTGCCCCTTACGCCGGAAATAGCACAAGTCTCACAGCATACCCAGGGCAAAGACCAGCCTCAAACTGTTTGACCTTTTCAGCTATTGACAGATTTTTTTTTCTAATATTAAATTATTTATTAATAATATCATTTTGAAATTTTGTGTTGTAGGAGCAGATGATAAAAATGACAGCACTATTAAAAAGTCAAATGTTGACTTAGTTATGTACCCTGATAACTTAAATCAGAAAGGTGAGAATGAATGTTAATCATGGTTCTGTTTACACTAAAGTTACCCATTTTCCTCACAGAGTCTGCAATCATGAAAGATATTTATTTATATGTTGTGTTGTTCTAACTTTTGAGTCTGTGGATGAAATCCTATGGCGTGACCATTCAAATGAAACCTCTTCAGCAGTACTTTTTGCATGGTACCACTTGCTTTTCAATACTCAGTATGTTACAAAACTGATGAAATTTGGGATTTTTCTTGTCAGTTTTGATTTGTGTCATTCTTGGGGAGTTGAAGAGTTAATTTAATAGCATTTAGTTAAAATAAACAAGGCTTTTCTCTAAGAGTTATCATCGGGAGTCCAAAGGAAGTCCAACTATAAAATTTAGGGTGCCCATGCAGCAGTTAAGCTATGTGCAAAAACTCAGTTTTTCTTGGCACCCCAAGACAAAAAGCAAACCTTGATAAATATTTAGTATTTAATAAATTATTATTTAATTTACATATTGACTCACTTATTTTGTCAACTGACTCTGGTTTCTTTTGCTGGTAATCTAGACTGGCAACACCTACATGTACCAAATTCACTTCTCTCTCACATTTTCCTTTTTTTTTCTTCTTTCTTTTTTTTTATTATAATTCAGCAACATTTGTTATTGTATTTCAGATCTCTACTACTTCATGGTTGCTCCCACCCTTTGTTATGAACTCAATTTCCCCAGAAATGAGAGAATAAGAAAGCGATTCCTCTTAAGAAGAATAGCAGAATTTGTAAGTACAATGTATATTGTTGCTTTTTAAATGTTTTGTCTTCAGTTGAATTAGTATGAATTCCAAAAGCTCAAAAGCTCAGCATCTGATTATTGGCATTTGAAACTCGCTTTATTGTTATACAAAATTATACAAGAGTTTCTTTACAAATGAATGTAACTTTATGTTGCAGATCTTTTTAGTTGGAATTATAATTGGAGCCGTGCAACAGGTAAATAAGATTAAAAATAAGTTTTAGATTTAGATTTGAAGAGCTGGTATTTACAATCTGTTTATGATGTCTTGTTATGGTTCTGTGAAGGGCAATAATTGAATGCATGCATTTACAACTTCTACAAATCTATTAAGAGATGGAACCCACCGACCCTCCGGTAAAATATATTAATAGTATTGTGGGTTCAAATTTGTCTTTGTCTCAGATTCATTATAAATCATATTCTATAACATACAAGGAAAGCGTTTTTGATTGTAATATTTTATATTTAATTTGTTTCTTTAATTTTGCAGTGGATTGTTCCTACTGTGAATAACTCCCTTAAAACTCTTCAGGTAGGTGTAGTTATTGTTAGTGTAGTTATTGCTGCATGAACATTCAGTTAAAGTACTAACATTAACTTGAGGAAAGTCAAGCTCTAAGACAAAGCTAATGAGAAAGGACATTATTTAATCAATCACAAACACAGTTCATACCAGCAGTATGGTATTGTTGGCCGGTTTTATTTTACTAATTTAAAATTATTATCCTAATGGTACAATATACTTGTTTGACAATGGCTCTAAAGTCATATAAAATTATTTGTATTTTGTCAACAGGAAATGAATTTTGCCAGGGGAGCTGAGAGATTAATGAAATTAGCAGTAAGTGTAAATCATGTTAACAAGCATTTTGACTCAATGAAACGTTTTTAAACATTTAATTCTTTTAAGTGTGCCCATTTTCTCCAAATAAAGAACCTTAGTTTGCATTTTCTGCATTACTAAATTTCATAATCGCGTTCAAAGAACGCAATCCTGATTTCGTGTTGGTTGTCCTGTGGTTTATGTGCAGTAAAATTTGAGATTTTTTGGTAGACGGTCTTCCAAATGGCCGCCCCTATTAGTTTTTTCAGGGGCTCATTTCCGCCGGAAATTTCTTCGAACGCGTCTCCATAATCTGTGATTACTGCCAGTTATTTAGTACAGTATACTTGTATGCTATTTATTTTCTTTATCCCTTAATTAACAAATTGTCTTCTGGTTTTTGTTTAATCCCCCCCCCCCCCCCCCCCCCCCCCCCCCCCCCCCCCCCCCCCCCCCCCCCCCCCCCCCCCCCCCCCCCCCCCCCCCCCCCCCCCCCCCCCCCCCCCCCCCCCCCCCCCCCCCCCCCCCCCCCCCCCCCCCCCCCCCCCCCCCCCCCCCCCCCCCCCCACGTGGAGTTTAGATCCACAACTGAATTTGAAGTTGTTTTAGAATCATTACAACTTACCTTTCAGCTGTTTGGTGATCTATTCCTTTATTCTCACTAACTTTGTGTCTGATGGTGTACTGATATGGCAAGGAGAAATTAGACGCTGGTCATTCTTAGGACATAAAGCGTAACTTAATAAATGCCAGTATAAAATTTAATCAAATGAAGAATGATCCTCGCAGTTGTGAACGCAATTTAAGCAATTGCGAAAAGAAGCCTGAAAAAATTTCAGGACTGAATTTTTTTCAGGACTGAATTTTTTTCAGGCTTCTTTTTGCAATTGCTTAAATTGCGTTCACAACTGCGAGGATCATTCTTCATTTGATTTCATATCCGCAGTTCATATATGATTTATTTCATATATATCATTTCATAAAATTTAATATTACATAATTTTTTATTTCCTAGGTACCAAATCACTTAATCTGGCTATTGTCCTTTTATGCACTCTTTCACAGTGGCCTGAACATAACCGCTGAATTGTTAAGATTTGGTGATAGAACATTCTACAAAGACTGGTGGTAAGAATGAAGCCAAAATATTTCTTTAATTCTTTTTGGAACTTGTTCAGTCAAACCTCTATTAAGTGGCCCTTTGTTAAGCTGTCACCCTCTGTTAAGGCCCGTTTACACATGCGATTGTCGATGTGATTTTTGTTGTGCTCTCCAATGCAACTTTGTCGCAAGTGTAAACTAGCGGCGATTTCCCGTGCGATTCGGGTGCGACATTTGCTTTGATTTGCTGTGATTTCCCAAAAACCACCGCCAAGTTGCATCCTGCGACATCACGCGACAAATCGCGCCCAAATCCCACTGAAATCGCCGCTTGTCTACACATGCCATTTGAAGATGCAACTTGCGCGAGACAAAAATTGCATCGACAAGTGCGACAAAAATTGCACACAAAAAAACGCCTGTGTAAACAGGCCTTTAAGGATGCGTTTTTTGAGGAAAATCCGAATCCGGATTATTGAATCCAAAAAACGATTTTGCGGTTTTTTTTTTACTAAAATCCAAAAACGGATCATGAATCCGTTGAATCCAAACTTTGGTGAGATTGTTCATTGCGTCGACGGAGGAGACGCTTCCTAATCTTGTCGGAAAGGCGGAACGAATCGAGAAAAGCTGCGCCATCTTGAAACGTCACAATAGTATCCCGCATGCTTAGCGCGTGTTTTGACCTGCGCACTTTTTTTGCTGCCTCGTTCTCTGACAGCTCGTTCGACAACGTACAACGTTCCACAACTACAAGCCGGCCCTAAATTAAGAAAGAACCAGAAACATGCCTGAAACGCGAATGCCATGTCACAACGAGGTACCTAAGGAGATGCACTTTAATCTGTGATTACTTCTAGTATCAAATCTAAATCCGGATTTTATGATTCGTGATCTGAGCGTTTTTGGGGGAATGGATTCGAAAAAAGTACATCTGACAAACGGTCTTTCGTGCAGCTTTACTCGTTCTGTTCGCTGTTTTGTTTCTTTCATGGTTTCATATCATGGGCAATTCAGGTAAGGTTTTATTGCATACAGTATACATTGTATTTTGAAAATTATTTGTTGAAGAGGATTGATAAACACAAGCGAGTCAAAATAGGTTCATTTGCATACCAACGGTTTTTTTTACGTTGAGTGATCCATTTTAGGATTTTTCGTTTTTTGGTCATATAGAATCCATATGATCTGAGATCACAAATCCAATTTCGGATTCTCCCAAAAAAAACGCAGCTTAAGTGATCACTTATCAAATCCCCGGAAATCGCTTACTATATTTACTGTAAACTTGACCTCTTTTAAGCGGTCACCTCTATTAAGCAGACGCAGTCACCGTTTAGATTTCCCAATTGGCGAATTTTATTGTATTTTACCTCCATCAAACGGTCACCTTGTTTTATGGTCAGGAAGAATTCTCATTTCAGTCATTTGTAGCCTGAGAAAACAGACGACTTTTCGCGGTGGCGACACTACGGTTCTCTCCGCGAAAAGGCGTCTGAGAAACGAGTGCAAAAATACCGTACTGATGATGTAATGCTACACAGATCAGGGTAGTCCTTCTGATTGGTTGAAACAATCTCTCAACCAATCAGAAGGACTAGCTAAATCTGGGTAGCGTTACGTCATCAGTACAGTATTTTTGCGCTCGTTTCTCGGACGGCTTTTCGCGGAGGGAACCGTAGTGACGCCACCGCGAAAAGTCGTCTGTTTTCTCAGGCTAAGTCATTTGCACTAAACAAAGTAAGTGACTTACTTCACAAAAAAGTAAGCTGCGCGGCCCCAAATCATGTTGAATGTGATGGCAAAACTTTTGATGATGTGGTTTACAACAACGACTTGCCCAACGAACAACATTATAAACTCTGATAGCCTGAGGCATGAACTTCCTTGAACGTACAATTACTAAGTTTCTATGTATCACATTTTGTGTTACTGTAAGTTGCTGTTAGCAATGAAATATACATCATATGAGCAATTTTGCATTCTAGTTCAATTTTTGCCATATTACAGGCTAAACAGTTTTAGAACACCTCTATTAAGCAGTCAGTTTTGGCTATTTCCGAGGGTGACCGCTTAATAGAGGTTTGAATGTGCATACAGTTCATTACACCGGACAGACAACTGTAAATTGGATATAACGGTATGTATTAATTTGTATTTTGTAGGAATTCCCCAAATGTGGCCTACTTTTGGCAAAATTGGAACATCCCTGTTCATCGCTGGGCCAGAAGGTATGTATATGCTTCACCGTCTACACTCAGATGATTAAAAGAACGTATTAATTTTGTTTTGAATTACTCTAAAATCGTCATGACATTAGCATCTTTAAAGCATCGTTGTTGTCTTATTTTTTGGTCACTTTTCAGGCATCTGTATCTTCCTTTGTTAAAGTCAGGCTACTCCTCTATGCAAGCACAGATTGCCGTATTTTTGCTTTCTGCCTTCTTTCATGAGGTACAGTAAGTTTATTTTCTTATGGGGACAGTACTTGTCGTGGCTGATATATCGTGTTTTCATGGGGAGAAAAAATAAATCACCAGAAGTTATGAAAGCAAAGAAATTGTTACTATATAGCTGGAGTTTTTCTCAATACAACGCGCGCGTTGATTGGTTGATTCATGGTCACATAACATCTAACAAACAAACTGTTTCCCGCCAATTGTCCTAAGCGGGCAACAATTTTGACGTCAGAGGGTAACAGTGCACTGTTGCCTGCTAGCGTACGTGATCAGACCGTGACAAAAGGTAGCATGGGTATTATGCGATTGATGTTTACCTCAAATGCTTGGCGCGTTTTTCAAACTGTGTTGTGTTGTGTTTTTTATGTTGCTATATAACAAATCACTTAATGACTGATCCCTTGGGAAACAGTAAATTTTGTTTCCCTCGAATCTCGATGTTTCCCGAGACGAAGTCGAGGGAAACATGAGATTCTCGGGAAACAAAATTCCTTTCCTTTTAAGTTGTATATTTGGTGGCATTTGGCGATGAAACGTGGAAATACGCAAAGCGAAATTTTTCCATTTCGACGGGACAGAGGCCCTTTAACCTATACCCATCTTGTGTCAAAAGAGCTCAAATAAAAGCATTTGCCTGATTTTCTTTTACAGTTCCTAGTCAGTGTGCCACTGAGACTATTCCGATACTGGGCTTTCTTGGCAATGCTGGCACAGGTAAGGTGATTTAGCAATCACAAAGCGTAGCAATGCAAAACCAAAGCAATTACGAAATTACTTTCGACACTCAATTGAAAATTGCTGTAAAAGGTTGTAAAACCACAACCAATTGTAATTACTTTGGCCAATCACAACAGGCGCAGACAATCCACTGAACCAATCAGAACGCAAGAAAATACATGGAGCCGGCGCCTACATGCGCGGGAAAACGTGTGCGTGCAAGTCATGATTGGCTTTGGTTTTACTTCTGATTGGTCGAGAAAGTGGCGCGAGGTTTTTTAGCCAATCACAAAGCGCAGCAATGCAAAACCAAAGCGATTACGAAATTACTTTCGATACTTCAATGAAAACTGCTATATCTTGAGGCTCCACCATGTATAACTTCAAAAACAGATCTTTTTTAAATTCACTTACATTTTTTATTTATTATTATCGCAACAGGTTCCTCTTCATATGTTTGTGAAGTATTTCTTCGCAGGCTATCCCAATTATAGCAATGTAGTGGTCTGGTTGTCAATCATCGTTGGTCAGCCACTGGCGATACTGTGTTACTTCCATGACTACTATGTTTCTAATGTCCAGGTTTGTATTTATTTTGCAACATGAGCTTGATAATCTTTGCTTTCTTTTTAGGGCTGGTTTCCACGAGCGACGTCATCGGAAGCGGAGTAAGAGGCGTAGGGGGCCTAACGTTCTCGTGTTAACCAAAAATTGGAGTCACAATCGGAATCTCAAGGATCAGAAGATTTCCTTTTTCTTCCGATTCCGCTTCTGCTTCCGTCACTTACTATCCGCTTTCGTCCTTTTGATTTCCACTAGATCGTAACTTTCTTGCGATTCCGAACTTCAGCTTCCGTCGCTTCCGTAGCTTCCGTAGCTTCTGTTGCTTCCGTCGCTTCCGTTGTTTCTGTCGCTTCCGTCGCTTCCGTAGCTTCTGTTGCTTCCGTCGCTTCCGTAGCTTCCGTAGCTTCTGTAGCTTCTGTTGCTTCCGTCGCTTCCGTTGTTTCTGTCGCTTCCGTAGCTTCCGTAGCTTCTGTTGCTTCCGTCGCTTCCGTTTCTGTCGCTTCCGTCGCTTCCGTCGCTTCCGTCGCTAGTGGGAACCAGCCTTTAGGATCCAGATACATGGTCCAGTGCAACATACTGTTGCAAAAAGTAAAACCGAGTTTTACCTCCACCCATGCAGTATGCTTCTAACTTTTGAGTCTGCGAGTTAAGCATTATAAGACTAACATTAACTGCTTTCTTTTTTTTTTTTTTGCTTTGCAGTAAAGTTCCGTTTTGTTATGAAAACCCAACCTCTAATCACTCAGCGCAGAGAAGACGAATATTACACGTATAGACTCAAATTTTTAACGTGCCTGCCTAAGTAGTGTAGATACTGATGGACTTAGATTTATTTCTATACCTAATTTATTTCTATATTCTGTTCCGTCTTTTTTTTAAAAAGCCAAGTCTCTTATCACTCAACAGAAAGAAAACGTAAACTTTTTAACATGCCGTATAAAGGTACTGCAAGGTCAAGCCCAAAATCATACCGTCCAGAAGGACGTCGGACACCTTATTCAGACTTATATAACGGAGTTACTGGTGAGCTTTTAGTTGAGGTAGGGGGTAGCAGTTTATATCGTTAAATTTAGGACTAAGTACCCCGAGAAGCTAGGTTGTACAGTGGTACGGTAGGCTATGTAAGCCTAAGCCTACCTGAGGTCACAGGTTCAATCCTGAGTGGGGAGTTTAGATTTTCTTTTTTACACTTAAAAATTTATTGAAAATTAAAGTGTCGACATTACGTTATATACGTCTCAATAAGGTGTCCGACGTCCTTCTGGACGGTATGATTTAGGCACAACCGTGCTGCAGAGCCTTATCAACTTTAATTTATTTCTATACCTAATGTATTTCTATATTCTGTTCCGTTATATTCTGAAAAGCCCAGCCTCTAATCAAACATACCCTGCTCAAGATGCTGCTGTTCCTGATGAACCCTTAATTTCTATACCTAATTTATTTCTTTATTCTGTTCCGCATTGCTCTGAAAAGCCCAGCTTCTAATAACTCAACCCAGAAGAATACTAAGTGTAAGAGTTTAGCTCTAGCTAGGTTTTAAGCGTACTTAGGATAAGCCCTAGGTAGATTAACTTGGGTAAGAAACAGAGGTTAGTGGTAGACATAGCGTTTGGTTGGGGTAGGGGTGGGGCTAACATCTACTTCAAGTTGGATCTATCTTTCTCATTAATAACTCATGACGAAAATACAAAGGAAATTCATGTTTAATGAGTGTTTGGAAATCAGTTGAAACACTCCTCATTTTTGCATCCTTAATTTCTCCTTCTAAAATCATTTTGTTTGTGAAGTAATATCAAACATTCGACACAGTATTTCATCAGATTTCCAAACAGCTTAAAGTGGGTTAAAAAAACTCGGCTGCGCCTCGTTTTTCAACCCACTTCGCGGTGTTTGAAAACCTGATGAAACACTGTGTCTCATGTTTGATATATTACGTGTGATGTCCATCTTATCTGGGGTGCCTGGGGTTAAAATCAACTGAAGACAGCAGCAAAAGGACCGTAAACTTATGTCGATCGTAAATGCAGAGCTTTTTAACTTTTATATTCATTTGTCTGATAGCCAACTTAACTGTGATCTGTCTCTCTTTCAGTCTGTCTCTCCAACGATTGATTAATCTAATCAATTTAAAAATCGATCGATCGAATTTGTCTTTCTCTATCAATCAGTGATTTGATATATCTAGAAACACTAGATAGATTAAATCATTGATTGATAGAGAAAGACAATGACTTAATCTAATGTGTCCAGGCATCTATCATTTGGATATAGATGTCTAGACACATTAGATAGATTAAATCAGATCCATCGATCGATCGATCGACTTAATTAAATTAGATCGACTGACCGATAGCTCAAGACAAATAGATCGATCGATCCATTGTTTCTATCGATCAATCGATCTAATTTTCTCTCTCTATCCATCAATGATTAAATCTGTCTTATGTGTCGTATCCATCTCTTGATCGTTCGATCTAATCTTTAGTTACTAAATAAATCTCTGTCTGATCGATCGATCGATCGAACTATTTGTCTTTCTCTTTTGATCGATTCAATCTATTTATCGTTCTCTTTCTGTCGATCGATAGATAGAGAACGATATATAGATTGCACCGTTCTCTATCCAATCTTGTCGTTCTCTGTGGATATTTCTCTTTCGATCTATCCGTCTAACTGATAAAAGTGATAGCGGTGATACCTTTCAGGGGATAAAATTCGTGGTTTGGTACCACCGTCAGTCGGAGTTCTTTTGACACACCTTGTAGGGTATTAGGCCAGTTCATTTCTGAAAAAATCTTCCCGTCAGCATATTGTTCTGACAGGACATTCTTTCAAAAATGAATTGGTACTCTTAGAGGCAAAAATTAATGCAAGCCACACAAAACAAAACGGGTTTCTGTTGCCCTTTAGGGGTTCTATTCAAAATTTGTGACCATCACCCTCGTCAATTTTGGCAGTTTCTTGGTGTTGCGATCACCAAATGACGTAAAACAAAAGATTCAAAAGAAAGTAAACAATACCCACACCACAACACAATAGCTAACCAACAATAGTCTCCGCAACACCAAGAAACACCCTCAATTTTATATGGGAGTTCCCCCAAACCCGGTCCGGGCCTGAACTGTCACTTGCTATCGAGAAGGAGACACTGGATCAATCGGCTCTATCAGTCTCGATCGATCGATCAGTCGATCCAGTCTATCTTTTTCGATCGAGAAAGAGAGATTCGATCGATTGATCGGTCGGTCGACCTAAATGTCTCTTTTCTGTTAATTGATCTGAACTCATACGGAGTCTGATCTAAACTCTCAGACGGATTCGAAAATCAGTGAATGGATCAGACTCAGACGGAGTCTGATCCATTCATTGATTTTCGAATCCGTCTGAGAGTTTAGATCGATAGAGATAGACGCGATGGACGATCGCCGTTTCGCTTTACGGTCCTTTTGCTTCTGTAATCCATCCAATCCTTCTTGATCGATCGATCAAACGAAAGATTAGATCGTTTTATCGATAGTTTGATCGATCGATCGACCTAATCTCAATCCGTTTGTATCTATCGGTCGATTGATCCCATCTCTATGTCGGTAAAAGCTCTGCATTTACGATCGCCGTATCCGTTTACGGTTCCTTCGCTACTGTCTTAAAGTGCAACTAACCCCCAATAATATTTTTCGACAAACGAAATCTCCTAATTGTCCTGATTACCTGTGGGAAAATATTTTTACCGTAGCATTTTTCCTTCATTTTTTATAGTTTTTTAAAGTTTCAAATTTTGGGGGTTCTTTCGGCCAGTACCGAGCAATGTGAAGAATGGGTCCGAGTTTTGCTTTGACGTCTTGTGGCGTCATCGTAGGAGATTGATTTTCATGATGCGAAGAGCAAAGGAACAGTGGGCAAACACAAAAAAGGCATCGGAGTGCACAAAATCCCTTTTTTGGTTTTTTAGTACCATTCGCGTTAAAATTCCTTCTCCTTTGTCGCTTCGCGGTGATATGCTTATGAAACTCCTTTGATGACGTCACAGCAAGTTCGTACCCAGCTCCCACAAATGCTCGGTAATGGGGCGGAAGCACCTAACTTCAAACAGCTGTAGAAACGCGGGGATTTTATCAATTACGATATTTTTTTCGCACAAGTAATCAAGACAAACAGAAGATTTTATTTAGCGAAAGAAAATAATTGGGGTTAGTTGCACTTAAAGTTGATTGTAACCCCCGGATATCCCAGCTAAGATGGACATCAGACAGACAGATCCAACCTGAAGTCGATGGTACCCACACCCCTATCCCCAACCAAACACCAATTCTATCATTAACCTCTGTTTTTACCCAAACTCTAGCTATAGGCCTAATCCGTAGTAAATCTAAAACCTGGCGAAGCCCAAACTCTTACCCACACTTTAAACGATTGTAGGAAAACGACTTGCAAATGGCAGAATTCGAGTATAATAGCCGGGGCGTAAATCGAGCCCCAACACTTTTGTATTGTCTTGGCAATTTTCAGTTGATACAAACTGAATTTATCTTAGTATGGTCTCAGTTAATATATAAAAGTGCAATCAAATACAATAAATATCTTTATCACGAAAAATTTCTTCGGATCCCTGTTCTTTTTTTGTTTTGTTTGTTGTTGCTGCTTGTTTGTTTATTGGGGAGGGGTGTGTTATTGTTTTTGTCGAGTGTACAAATAGATTAAGGGGTTGGTTTATAACTTTGTGGGGAAGTGTTGTTAACTTTGTTGATCACCGTCAAGAAATACAAAGGCATACGTTCTAAGCCCTAAATCTTCGATTACATACATACAGACAAACGTCTGACGCTCGAAACCACCATTTTGGTTGAGGGAAGGTTTTAGCCTTTTAATCCCTTTGAAACAGGGACTTTTGGGGAATTTGGCTCCATGGCTGAGCGAGAGGTGCCCTGCTACCAACCGAGATCTTTCACAACAAGTGGATCAGAACTTCATTCAGGAACATGTTGTTTTATTGCTGATGTTGACTCGTTCAGTTACAAGCAGAACTCAAAGCTCTTACTGAAAGACTTATTGTCATAAACGAGTTGTAGCCAATAGTATTTGGACAACTCGATTTTCCTTGCGCAACTTTACAAAATTGAAGAAATTCTAAAGATATTACTTTTCACACCTCCACAACCTAAAGTTCATTTCATATTCCAAAGTCTGTTCCAACAGCAGGTGAAAAACACCTATGAGACTAATTTTAAAATCACAAAGGTTAAGTTATTTTCCAGGAGCTAGGATAAAAATCTACCTTTAACTGAAAGATGTGCCGTAACACCTTACCCTTTTCAAAAAATATATATATAGGAAAAATTCGCTAGAAATAGGCTACCCACAGCATAAGTAAGGAGAAAAAAACAGATGACGTGCACATATATGGCTGACAGTGCAAGAAAGCAATAAATACGGTATCCGCCTTTCGTATCGTGGGGTGAAGGAGAAAATCGATAGCGTCATGGTTGGCCCGTCACTTGACACGAGAATTTTTTAGTTTTTGTAACCGGCTACATCATACCTCTCCCCAGGAGAGGCCATTGCATTTTAATTTGTACTTCCAAAAGTGCACACTGAACGAGCTAGTGGATAGTCAATCTACAGTTGAATTTGGGGCACATTCAATCCGGCATGCTCATTTCGGAGCACATGTTAAGTGGTTTCAGTCGCTCGGAATAGTCGGGAAAGTGTTTCGACAAAGGAACCCAGCGGCGTTTTCAGTAGAATTTAGATATGTCAAGCTTTAGTTAGCTGCTGATTTCAAACCGCGACGAAATGATACGAAAATGAAATGATATGATACGATACAACTTTATTTCTGAAAATGATCTTATTTTCTTTTGACGTGAACAAATACACAATAGCTCATTGTGAGCCAGCTAGTTTACACAATGTTTATAGGTATTGCGATACAACAAAATCTAAAAAACATTCGAATTCAGTGATAAGTATTTGTGCTGGGTAAGTGAATCAGAAAAACAAAACAGCAGAGAAGTCAAAACAAAACAGCAAAAAAAACAAAAAAAAACAGCAGAGAAGTCTCAGTGCAGCTTTTTCAAGCTGTGACTGTGAAAATTTCAATTTCTCTGGCGTTTCTTGGGCACTAAAATGCAAATACTTGATGACAATTTGCATTTTTTTTTTCGGAACATGCAGTGAGCACATTTAGATCGCTGTTTGGCTTGCCTGCAAGTGCAAAGAAGGTTTCTTTTTCAAGCTGCGACTCTGTGGAAAGTTTTTCCACGGCTGCTTCTTCGGCTCTAAAAGGCAAATCAGCTCAATGGCCATTTCTTTGTCGGCTTCGTGGGACTGAGTAAATGAATGAAGGTCACTGTTTGGCTTGCCTGAAACAGCTGCGACTCGGGAAATTTCAAATGTTAAGTTTGGTGTTTCTTGGGTACTAAAATTTAAAACTTGATGAACCTCTGTTTTGATTTACTTTGTAGTTACGATATTGCCCGACTTGAGCAGAAATGAATGTAGCTTTTCAAGCATCTCATTTGTGTCAGTGGATATATTGTTATATATTGGAACGTATTTTTGTGAAAAATTAGCCAGCGCGCAGACGTACTGTCCTAGTCCTTATGGACATCTGGGTAACTCACTGAGTGATTTCTAATCGTGTTCACGTATCCTGCTGTTCCCTTAAAATTGCATAAATTATCATGAAATATCTCTCGCTGTGATAATGCTTTGGAGATCCGTTCCCTAGCTCCTTTTTTTGGCTCAGTTTTTCGCGTGAAGCAAAGAAGGAAATACGAGACTTCTGCGCACAGGCCATCAACAGTATCAGTATAGCAGATATAGGGAGGGTTCACGGCCCTGTTCTCTGTAAAACCAAATCCCGCTCAGTGTGTTCAGTTGGAATTACAATAACTGTTTTCAGTCAAGGAAAAAATAACAAGGTCTGATTAAATTGCCGGATGGAAATATAATAAAACCAGTCGGTCCGTCGGGCCTGGTTGAAAATAGTCGAGCACTTTTAAAAGACTTCCGAAGCAAAGTCAGCTGAGTTCTGCACCATGGCTTTCCACCAAATCATTGCAGGATTACACGCAATGTTCGACGTGCTTGGTATTCCTGGTAATTTACTCGTAATAGGGACGATCATCTTGGAAAGGAGATTTCATGTGATGCGGTATGCTCTACTTGCCAGCCTCGCTGCTTCAGACTTTCTCTATCTCATCCTCGTCAACTTATTCCGCATCTCAAGCATAGCACAAGAAACATGGCCGTACGGCCAAACAATGTGTTTTCTCAATGCGTGCTTTTTTCGATACTTCTACATTAACACGATTCTTCATATGTTGGTGATATCGTATGACCGATACAAAGCGATAGTCAGATCGCCTCTCATGTACCACGGCACGATTACCATATCTAGAGTGCTGTTTATATTTCTCATCTGGGTAATCCCGATTCCATTTTCCATCACTCCGTTTCTCGGTTATGGAATGTTCGTTTACAACCCAGAGGCGTTCTTCTGCGAGAACGGATGGCTTGTACGGAGCGATGTCGCTGCATCAAAGAAAGCCTTCTTTACCCTTGCTCTCTTCTTCGTGCCCCTTCTGATAATCGTCTTCCTAAACTGGTCGGTGTACAAGACGGCGAAAACTCAAATAAACGCCTTAGAAGACCAAGTGGGAAACCTTAA
Source organism: Dendrophyllia cribrosa (assembly GCA_024195265.1). NCBI lineage: Eukaryota > Metazoa > Cnidaria > Anthozoa > Scleractinia > Dendrophylliidae > Dendrophyllia > Dendrophyllia cribrosa. The sequence goes on from JAJLRJ010000002.1 coordinate 56,684,154, forward strand.
CCGCTCTTCTGAAACGCGGCAGCAAGAACTAATAAAGAGAAGGAAAGAGCGCAAGGCGGCTGTCGATGTCAGCATTATGGTCGTTGCATTTGTGCTGTGCTATCTTCCTTCCTGGATCGTGAGTTTTTGCCGCCAGTACGCCACAAGCCGCACTGATGTCCCATCAGAGGTGGTACTGATTACATCTTGTATCTTCATAGTCAGCTCGATGTGCAACCCGATCATCTATTCCATACGAAAAAGAGACTTCCGAACCGGGGTAAAGAAAGTACTGAGGCGGATTGGAGTATTTGTATGCTCCAACGACATCCACGATTTGACTCAGACGACTCAGGGTACGACTTGATGCAAGTCATGATTCAGTTCAATATCACTGCAGACGGAGTTTTACACAGTCAGTAGCAATGCAAAAGCGAATTGTGTTTATGAAAATTAAATTCAGGGAACTGTATCAAATCAAGAAGGCATAAAGGCATGCTTTTAATAATTCTTGGTTAAAAATCCTCTTTTAGCATATACTCTCATTAACGTGTGTCAAGGAACTGATAACACGGACATAATTGTGGGGTGTTCTTTTTTTGCAACTTCCAAAAACTTAATATGTTGTAAAGTGCACTTTTATGTCACAGCGATTTTTAGGAAATTTCCACTAACCGCCCGCCTTGATGAGTGCTGTGCTTTTTGCAGGCGGTACATCAAAATTTTGTCAGTAATTAAGAAAATGTGAACAATAAAGTTGAAATATTGGTGAGGATGAATCTGATTTTCTTTATTGTCCGCGTCATGATTTGTTAAGGAGAGTACGTAATTATGGGAACGTTGTTTAGAACAGAATAATGTATTTTACCAAAGATTGTTCATTGGGTGCCCCTGTATAAAGTACATCAGATGCGATGTTTTTAGTTGAGAGCGAATTGAAAGGTTGTACATTTAAAAAAAAGTCACGTTACATTGTTATCAATTACATGGGCACGTCATTAAGTGTTTGTAATCTGTAGAGTTTAAATGGTTTTCAACATTTCAGAGCCAATAGGTATTCTCATTAGCTTCCATTTAAGGCGTGCTTCTTCTTCTTACAAAAAGCAGAACAAAATATAAACCAGCGCATACTAAGACTCTACAATGAAAATGGCGGCTCTTTTAGCGTGGCCTAGCCATTCACAAACCCCGTGAAGGGGTCTATTTTGGATTTTCAAGGCAAAAACACACACTCATGCCCTTTACCACCAAGCCCTTTTATTTTAACCCGTGTAAAAATCAGACGTCCAGTGTTCCAGAATGCAATATTTAATCACAAAATGATTGCCATGTAGCCCCACAGGAAATCACAGTTGATTCATCACCCAGCTCCAAAACTTAGTTTCAGTGACATGTTTTTGTCACATTACATTTCAAGTACTATGCCTAGTGGCATACGTGTATTTATGGTAATCACAACATTCGAAAAAAAAAAAGCAAAACAAAAATAAGAAATAACAGGCATATGTCTGTGCTTTAAAAACTGGTTACATGAATAGATATCAGCTTTGAAAATATTCTATAAAAGCAGCATTTTCAATATTTATATGGTTTACAAGTAATCATATGGAGTTTCTTCTGCGGTTGGTTCTCATCTCAAAGAATCACTTTTCTGGTTCATCCACACCAGCTTGGTTCATTAGTTCACCAATGTTTCTCTCCAGGTCATCAATCCTTGTGCTCATGTCATCAAGTGAAACTGGTTAAGGATTTAAAAGTAACTGTACAGTTGTATATTGCGGAGAATATGACCCTTTTAGGGTTGGAAACTTAATTCGACAACACTCGCCATTTGGACAAGTGATTTTCAGAATTACACCAAAAACAGTATAATTTGTACTTGCCTAAGAAAGATTTGACACTTGCCTGGGCGAGTGTGGGAGCGTCCATCCCTGCTATTTTATATCTTAGAAAGAAAACAATAATTCCCTCCAAACATCAAAATGTAGTTCAGAGGTTATTTGCCAGGATGTTTTATGAAAGGCTCGAGAAAAATCGAATCTGACTGGTAAAAATACCCAGCCATACTGCAAAACTTTCTCCTGAATAAATAATTATTCTCTATTACTGATACAACCATTTTTTTCCTTGTTGCATGTGTGAGAGAGACTAAATATACATGAAATATATGCTTTCAAATTTGCACTTCATTAGTGCCAGTGACGGACCCATATTGTAAAATACTTCTGTAGTTAGTTGAAAAAATACCTCCTCTTGTTAAAGCACCCCTTCAACTTCAGAGGAATAACTGCCACCACTTCTACATCTACATCTATAATAATTATAATTCACAAAGGTTTCCCATACACGTGAATTGGCCAGCTTTCAATAGTTAAGCTTATTAAATAAATGAAATTTTACAATAAATAAAAATAATCCTATTAGATAAATATGTAAGAAAACAAAATAGCTCATTAAGTAAGTTCTAGTTCAATATCAACCTCTGAAACAGCACGTTTAAAGGCGTTCAGTGTGGCTTCAATAACATCATTACTTAAGTTATTCCAGACCTTCACAGTTCTGGATACAAAGCTGTATTTATAAACATTGCTAGAAGCTGATGGCTGAATAAGCTTAATAATGTTCTTGTGGTACAGATTAACCCTCCTGGCCCCCCTTCTCCCACCCAGCCAACATGTATCCAAACTTATAATTCAACACATTGATACATGTACACTGCCCAAATATGGTAAAAATGTTATCGATATACGCTACTGGTATGTCTACATGACGTACAGGACTGTATATCCAACGATGGCGGTAAATTTCGCATTTTGACAAGAGAATGCAAAAATCATATTTCGGGGCGGCGCCTCGTTGGTTATATATATCAGCTCATATTCGGCTCGTCCTCAATGAATAACTGTTAAATATACAAGTACAAACTCCACGGTTGATAAAACAACTCGGTCTGTATACAGGTTATAAACCAAACGCGAGGTACAATGTACCTAACGTTATATAAGCGAAATAAATGTAAAGATATGTAGAAACAAAACGTTCAAATCGTGTCAACATAAAACATTTGGATGTTACATTGAGCGCCAAAACACCACGGACTGTGCTAAGCTAGCTATGTGATCATGAAGCAAAGTATTTTTAGCAAAACGTTATGGCGTTAATGTTAAAAACAGTGATGTGTATAAAGGATATTTCTTGTTATGATCTGATCTGACATCTGCTGAAACTTGTCTTGCTGTAAAGGATAAGAATCGAAGTTTCATTTACATTGTATTAACTTTTTTAACTACATTGCATTTAATTTAAACTTTTAGACAAATATTTTTATTATTCTATAGCTAGGTATAAATTTTAACACATATTTGCATATTGTATCTTTTTGTTATACGTCCATAGTTCAGTTATACACGACCCCACAAGCTGTACAGCTTTAATCACTAATCGTGTCTAAATAAAGGTTTTACATTACATTACAAGTTACAAACATATATGCGTAATTGTCGATAAAATCAGAACCGGAACCTTGTACGTACGTTCAAACATGTTCCTTAATTTAAAGTAGTTTTAAGTTTTATGAACTCACCATTTGTTGCAACAACGTTTGCACCTATTAAAAGAGAAAAACAAAGAAGGAAAAGCAAAATAGCAAGTCCGTTGTCATTCAAATCTCTAAAACATTCACGTACATTCAATATATGCCTACATAAGAAGCAATCAATTTTCTAGACAGACAACACAACAAATCCTGTTTGTATGTAAAAGACAACAACAGATAAAATCATAGAATAAATTTGAGGGATTAAGCTATATATTGGATGTCGAATGGTACAAATCCAGTTAAATCCTGGACGCTCTGAGGGTCTCCATCTTCGAACTTTACTTTCTCCGTGTCCGCCATGTTTGGTGTTTGTTTCGCTTTGACAAGAGACGCCAAGCGGAGCACCTAGTGCCAGGCCTCGCTCGCTAGTGTCAAAATCAAAGATGGCGGCAGATTTTGAACTGAGTGTGATTTCTTGTTGGGATTCTAAACAAAGAGTGTTTTAAACAATGTCACAGCATCGACAACATCTTAGCTCATACTTGAAATCTAAAAGATCAGGTGCATCAAATTTAGAGCCGTCAAAGGAACGGTAAGGATTGAATATGGTGATTTCCGAGCTTATACATGTACCTTACAGGGATGTATGTATGATTCAAGTTTTCTTTGTTACCGGAGCAACGTTGAGACATATTGTCTAAGTCTTTTAAAAGTTAAATCATACGATGACGCTATAAAATGAACTTACATCTAGCTAATGAAAAAGAATTAAATTAACCCGGCTAAACTGCAAATTTACAATACTCCTGTCGACTTATTGACATGTCACAGAATACAGTATAATTGATAAAATAGCACTAAGGTGCAGGATTGCAGAAAACTAGTTTAATGAGATGGAAATCATATTTCTATCTCATTGAATAACAATACACCCCATTGTATCATGCTTCGTTCTAAAAAAAACTGAATTAATTTTCTGCAATCCTGCACCTCACTCTAAAATAGCGTCTTTATTTTTAAAGGAAAAATGTGGTTGTAGCAAAAACTTCAATAAAGTCACCTGGAAAAGGATCAGCTTCAATAAGAAGTAAAGCTTTGGATATCAGCAGGTATAATGCATAGTGTACATTTTATTTATTTAGACTAATTATCGTCATTTTTATTTGCACTATTATTTACATTTCGCACTTTGCACTGAAACTTGCTGTATGACATGTCTATTAGGATTTTGCAAGTAAATCATGTAGATGTAGATGTTATTTATTTACCAAACAAGCCGACCCCTCAAGTTTGCATAAATGCATCGTGGCTGTGACGATTGAAATTTCATAAATATAATTATGATCTTTCATGAACATTTTTAACTCATGAATATGCGAAGCATTGAACAATAAACAATAGCATTAAGGCCGAACTTTCACTTGGTCGCTTGATTGGTCAATTAGCTGTAAACAATTAAGCCTGTGATAGGTAATGGTCACCCGTCTTACTCATGGGGATAATGTCGCCCTCAGATCACTCAATTGGCTGTAAACATTGAAAGAACTAAAAGCAAGGCTGACTGTACAACTGGGATTATATTCTTTCCAATATTTCATCAGGTACGGCCTGACTTCTTCAGGGAATAAAATGGCTACATGAAAAATTTTACAATATGAATCACCAACTGAAGAAAACAAAAGGATATAAGATTACAATGGAAAGACGCAACTTTTCAAAAATATAAGATGAAATGTTACAATTCAAATTTTAAAGAAACGAAAGAATATACAGTGTAAGATAACAAGATAAAACTAATGAAAAAAGATTTGTAAAATATAAATAAATACGAATTTTACATTTCTTCACGCTTGTTGATACCAGTCAGCCTTGCTTTATTAGTTCCTTTGTATTTACTGTATATCAAATTTGCTGACTAGATCCACCAGGATCCGACGCTTTTACGTTGTCCGTTGGCCCTTGCAGATATTTTCAAAGTGTACATTGAGCCTGTGATATGTAATGGTCAGCTGTCTTACTCATGGGGATAACATTGGTGGGAGGGGAGGGTGGGGAGTTGGATGCAGGTGGTGGGGGGAGGGGGGGTTGGTGGAGCATTGCCTAGGAGAGGGGAGGGTCCGCAGGTGTGAAGTGTTTATTTTATAGAAAGCTTTGTATTTCACATGTCGGCTCATAGGAGAGTTTGATTCTAAATCCAATGTTTATAATTCAAAGGCTTCCAGATGAACTTCTTTTAAAGATATTCAGATACTTGAGTCCCTCTGAACTCCTGGTTTGTGCTCAAGTCTGCCATCAATGGACAACAATTACAAAAGAAAGGTACAATAGTTACTGTATTTACTAAATACCATGAACTTTCATGGTGTGATTTCTATTTATTGGGCCTTGCATGACTGAGGCCCTGATAGGGTAAATTCATGGCATGGAAACAGCAACATCCACAAAGTGAAATGATGACAAATGACAAGAAGATTTGTGAAGTTGCAAACTTGCGACATAAATTCTACTGAGTACAATTTGTACATTATGTACATGCATTTCTTGCTAAAATATTTTTTCAATAAGCCTATACTGACATGATAATACAATGATTATTAATTATGCGTATGCCTGTGCATTATTACATATAGCTCACTATGGAAACCACTGCTTCCCAAACTTCCTAAACAAGTCAGGGATTCTCTTACCTTTGAAGAGACAAAACAGGAAGGTTTTGACTGGAAAACTGAGATAATCAAAAGGTACAGTACTAACCAAAAGCCGCCCTGGAAAGGGGGGGGGGGGGGGGGCGTATATGGGTATGTGCTGCCGTGAAGAGTATGTTTTTTCAAACAGCTAAATCTAAGATAGGGTACAGAAATCAGAGAGTTTTAGTCTAGAAACAGGTATAATTTATCAGGAAACTAATCAGTCGTACAAAGAATTAAGTCAAGAGTTCTGTACCGATTGATACACGATTGATCAAAAGTTTTTCTCCTTATTTAATTTTTTCGTATACAGCATTATATAGTATGTAGATTAGATATTGTAAATTTATTTTGCAGAGCCCCATTTAAACCAGCTATGCTGAACTGAGCACCTCTGTTGAAATATTGTTAAATATTAAATATTAAATAAATAAATAATTGGAAGTGAAAGCTAAAGCCTTAACATTAACTAGTCTGGGATGTGGTAGGGAATCCCCTCCCCAGGCCAAAAGTATGATGTACATACCATAAATTTATTATACCGGTATAATTAGCATATATTATTGCTTCTATTTGTATTGAAGTTGCACTTGCTTTGTGTAAAAATTGATTGTACATCTATTTAATGTACAGTGTAGTGACACACATTTCATTAAATCTGTTGCTAGTTCAAAATATTTTTTACCTACTCAGGTGTATAAATGCACGAAATAAGGAAATCTTGAGCTTGAGAAAACGGAAGAAAAGATCACCTTACACAGGCTTGCCAAATGAAGAGTCACAGTCTTGTAAACCATCTGCGTATGTTGATTTATTTATTTCTGGGATGGGGAAAACAAAAATTACTACAGTAATAAAAGATATTAATAACCATTGGACCATTAACCATGTAATTCCTAAGAGTGTCAAAAATCAAAATTCAAGAAAAATTACAAATTTGTTTTGTAAAATATTGACTAAAATGCAAAATGTTTCAAGAATGAAATCTTCTCTTTCAACTGAAACTGGCTTCAAATATTTAAAGGTTGTTTTAAAATTTTTTTACTTTTTCTTTAGTCTGTTCTCAAACTCATTAATACAGGGATTCTGACAGGGTGCGGGAAAAAATCCAAAATTGTGCGGGAGTTTTGGGGCAAATTGTGCGGGAAATAACTTCGATTGTGCGGGATTGCGCAATCCTGTGACCAACCAAATATTCAATCACCAGTGTTCTAGCCAGGCCAGAAAAATATGACAGGGAGGAAATTATGCATAAATGAAAAATACAAATGGATGTTTTACTTTGGGGATTAAAATATACCCAGCAATCGCCAATTTGCGGCTGTTTTTCTTCACCAAAGTTTTATATGTCTCAGTCAACAAAATCACATTGCGTGACACGATGAACTCGATCGGGTAAAACCGAAATACCACCTCTAAATAAAATGTTTCTTATCTGAGCGAGTTCCTTTCTGAAAAATCTGTACATTTTATGTAGTGTGAATAATTCCCATTAAAGGTTCACACAATTTCTTTGCAAGTTTGCCGCAAAAACACAACCTCAAGATGTATGCAAATTGCGTGCTAAATGTAATTTGATAGCATGTTTGTTTTCCTTTTCCCGAATGAAAACGTCTTTCACTTGATTGAAAAAATAAAATCCAGTATCCTGATCAGAACTTAATAATTTTCTCCTATCAATCCGAAGTTCCAGCGCTTTAATAGTTTGTTTGTCGATTCGCAAACTTGATCAGTTCTTAGCGAAAATAATTCAGACAGAGTGACATTCATTTCGGCGCGACCGAGTACATTTCTTCGGTGTTTCTTCTTCAGTCCCCGACATATTAAAGAGGAAGCGAAAGCGCTCGAAAAAATATTGGCTGCTAAGAAAAACGACATAATGTCTGGAAAACGACAACTAAAAAGCTACGCGAAAAATTCTGTAGGAAGTCGGAAAGAAGTAAAACTGAGACTAGTTCCCAGGACGGCGAAGAGAACGCCTTGTTGTTTTTATGTCGATCCGCTCGAGCTGTTCGAGGAAAGCGAAGGATTTCTCGATTGTTTGGAAGGAAAATGGGCTGAAAATAGCCTAAAACGTTTCTCGAAAACTTGGTAATCAATAGAAATACCTGATTTAATTAACATTTTAAGCAAATATTTCAGTATTGTGCGGGATTGTGCGGATTTTTAGGAATTGTGCGGAATTGTGCGGGTTTGACCGAATTGTGCGGTCCCGCACCCGCGCACCCTGTCAGAATCCCTGTAATAATAATTCATTTAGAGAACACAAAGGAAATCACTATCATGAAGGAGGTTTGGAAATCATTTCTTAATTTGCATAGATTTTGGAGATTTTATTCCTTCCTTTTCTCCGCATTTAATGATCGGTTTGAGAAGCTATTTTAAATTGTATCAAACACTCGAAACAGTGTTTCATCAGATTTCCAAACACCTTGAAGTGGGTTAAAAAAAAACTCGGCTGTGGCTCATTTTTCCAACCCACTTTTCGGTGTTTGGAAATCTGATGAAACACTGTTCTTCGTGTTTGATATTTACATAAAATATTGTTCAAAATCCAGTCAGAATTTGAAAACAATATATCTATGGCTTTCCTTTGATTGATCTCCACCAAAATAAACCGGCTCAAGTTTCACTATCCAGAATGAAGTGCAATAGGTATGTTGCATGTTAACTGCTGTAATGTTGTCAACAACAGGCTTGGTAATGTTAGATGGAAGCTGTGTGTCATAGATACCTCTGGTAAAGAACACTGGCTGGTTGCGGATGGCTGTAAACTATTTGCTTCTTCACTGTGTATTCGCTGGTACTCTATTCAATTGCCACCCCTAACAAGACTGAAGATACTTCAGGTTTTTGCCTTTGAACCTGTCTTCTATCACAGAAACTGGACACCACATATAAATAGGTTAGGCTGTTATACTAATTAATGCTGTTAATTGCTACATGTATATCATGTGTTTCAGAGTCACCGCGGAAGCAGACTTGAAGTCTGGAAGTATGCACAATAGGCACTGTTCAGTTTTGTGGTGCACGAGCAGGAAGCATGACATCCCCGGAGACCCAGGGACAGTTAGTCAGGGCAGGACAAACCTGGCAAAAGTCAGTGCGACAAAAGTTTTCAAGAGCAACACGCTGATTTTTGTCGGGTTTTTACTTCATTCCACCCTGACTAACTGCTCTTGGGTTTCCGAGGATGAATTAGAAGCACGAGCAACAAGCACGGAGTATGAGGCGTGTGAATGAGAGTCAGAGAAAGACATCTCTCTTTTCTTCACTCTGTTGCATGCCTCCACTCTGTGCTCACGCGTGTCATGAGTATCTGTTCTGCAAAACAGGGGACTCCTGGCTCATATAAAAATGATGACTGATACTGTAGTTTTTAATAATTTAAAAAGAAACCTTGACAATGTAATTAAACTACAAAGATCTAATGTTTTGTAGACATGGCTTCAATTTATTTTTATCTCTTGGGCTACATACATGACTGTACAGGTACTATAACAAAATATTGTCTTTCACACCTTCTCCATCGCCTTTAATTAATTTTACAACTAGGAGACTTCCTCCTACTTGTAGTTTGGAGGAAAATGGTTTGAAGTCCTAGTAGTCGTTGCCTGAGTTCTGATGGCATTTTACTCTCAGACAAATTATTTTTTTACTCTCCTTAGCTTGACCAAGGGTCCTCAGTTGGCTTTATTAAGGGTATTACAAATACATGAACTGTAAGTGTATCCATGCAGCAATATTGTTGGAGAACATCAATGTGCAAGAAAATTCATATTATTATAAAATGTATTTTTAGTACCTGTACAAGATCCCTTGTCTTTCAGCAAGATCTTCGCTCAAGAGGTAACACAAGATAAATCAGAATGATTTGTTACAATATAAATAGATAACAGCCTTTGGAACCATTTTGGGTAAATTGACTTTAATTGAGGTCAATAAGGAAATAACCAGTGACCACTAAGGGAGTGGCTTCTTATGGGAGGTTTAATTAGTGAACAAGGGTAGAACTTAATTTTCTAGTCCACTAGAAAGTTTTGCTAGTAAGATTTTTTCCTACTAGCAAAACTAGTATGGTCACTAAATATTTTTTTTGCAGTCATTTTTCCCTTTGATGACTCTGAAAATAAATAAAAATACCTAAATACAGTGTAGTATACTGTTAATTTTGGGGTCTTCTTTGCCATTTTTCTGTCATTTCTTTGGCAGCTCAGAGTTGTCGGGCAAGACGTTGTCATCGTCGGTCATGTTACCGATAGTCTTAGAGGTTGAGGGCCTCTTGAAAAAAGCAGTTATTTTAGACATCTACAAATTAAAGCAGCTCACAAAGCATGAAATTCATTCTCTTCTGTCACATTGCTGATTCCGACAAAATGTGAATGTACAGATAAAGTGAGCACAGGTTCTGTGTAAAACCACTGGCAAGTGGCTAACCCAAAATACACTTATTTTCTCCCGTAGATGACATTTGATGATGTCTGAATTTTTGCCACAAAATTCTCCAAGAATGTTCACTTTTTCCCTCCAAATTTTATTAGTGAAATGCTTACTCACCAAAGATTGCTAGAATATATTTTTTTGACTCACAAATTCCAAAAACCACTCGCATTTTGCGAGTTTGCAAGTGTTAATGTCGAGCCCTGGTGAATGTTTCACAGTTGACTGTTAGTCAGTAGAGCAGTTTTCAATAAATCGCAACAGACGCCGACGATCTAATGAACCAATCACAACTCGAAGCAAACACTTGTAGCCCGCAACAAGTGCGGGAAACAAATGCATGCAAGTACTGATTGGTTTTGGTTTTACCTCTGTTTGGTTGAGAAAATAGTACAATTTATTTAGCCAATCACAAAGTGTACATGTACATGTAGCAATACAAAATCAAAGCGGTTGCAAATTACTTTCAACACTCAATTGAAAGCCTCTCTAACTAAATTGGATTCAAAATATGATTATTATAGCACCTCAGAACTGCGTGTAGTCTAGCTAGAGTTACTAATTCATTAATTTATTGTTATTACATGTAGGTCATGCCGCACTTTCGCAAGATACAGCCATCAGTGAGGATGGCCTAATTACTGCGCATGTCATGTCACCTTCTGTTTTAGCAGCATGTTGGAGTGCATCATGGAAAGTAAGTGGCCTCAACACAGGCTAACCATACATCCTTAAAGCAGAAGATGGAGTACCTGTGTACTGAATTTTTAATCACATGTCATATTTTCTTTTCATTTTCATTATTTCAGATTATTAGCTTATAATAAAGGCAAACATAGTACACTGTAGCTAACCATTAAGATATTCATTTTCACTCTTGATAAGTGAAGATAATGTTCATTGATTTCATTCTTAGCATGTGTCAAGTTGTGATTTTTTCCATAGTGTGAGAAATCCTTATATTTCACTGAAGTTTATTATTTACTAGGTCAAGACGAGGTGCCACGGGATAAGGAGACGCACTATAATCTATGATTACTACTAGTTAGGCGGAACGAATCGAGAAAAGTGTCGGTACCAAATCTGCGCCATCTTGAAACGTCACAATGGTATCCAGCATACTTAGCGCCTCGTCTAAGCGGAACGAATTGGTGAGCATTAAATAACATCGGGTGAAACCTGATTTCTGCGCCCGCGCGAGAATGAGCAACCCCACAAACCAATTGTTTTCACTGCGACCGCTGGGCAGAAATCAGGTTTCACCCGATGTTATCTAATGCCGACCGAACGAATCGAGAAAAGTGTCGGTACCAAATCTGCGCCATCTTGAAACGTCACAATAGTATCCAGCATTCCCAGGCGGCGTGGAAATCAGGCATCATCCTGGGGAGCTGGGGTTCCGAAATGTCACGTGTGAATAATCTATTTGTCTTGATTAAGTTTCGGATATTTTCCCGATTTTGGAATCGTACGGCTCAATATTTCAATGCCTAATAAAAGTACGCAGTGGAAAAATTGGACGAAGGTTCTTCTCCGGACCAAGTAAGTTGTTGAGTCTCTTAATTTGGAATTAAACAAGTTACAGATTTTCCTCGCTACCGTTCTGGTATGTTTTGAATGTTCTATCTTGATTTTGCTGTAGTTCTCTACCTGATTTGGGAAGCTTTCACCTAAATACCGACGTCGTTCTTCGCCGCGATGTTCTACGGTATGGTGCAATTCGCTTATGTCTTTTTACAGTGCTCGAAATTGCGCCTGTATCGGGCGCATTTGCGACTAAAGATTTCGCAGTTTTGTGACTAAAATTTGTCTAGCTAATAAAGGAATTATATTCAACAGTCTTGTGTCTTACTTGCAACTGGTAGTTGTAATTTTATCCGAAAAATCCTGCGAAATTCACGTTGAATGTTGCGTGACTTTAATAAACGTCGATTTCATGCTCCATTAACGCGGTGTCCAAGAACAGGCTTTCTCAGAAATTTATCATTTCCGGTTCCGGTATTAGTACATGTACTGAAGAGTATGATTTCAGAATCGGAGAAATAACCGAAATGAAATCAAGACAAATATACTATTTATATGTTGGAAAAATCTGAGACCTTTCGGAGTACACAGCACGGCAGGATTTTGCCCGATTACACGGCGATAGCGTGAATTTGTTTGATGACGGCCCTACGTTTTTGCCTGCGTGACATATCTCGCGACATAGCCCTTTTAAACAGTGGCTAAATTAATTCATGAAACTGAGGTACTAGGTCAAGACGAGGTGCCACGGGATAAGGAGACGCACTATAATCTATGATTACTACTAGTAATAAAATATATTTGACAGGATGGAGGAGAGTTAGCTTTCATTACGCTGTGCCTTCACCACCACAACTTAACAGACAAAATACTGTTTGGATCACACAACAGGTTTGTCGTTCATTCATTCATTCATTTCAAAACCAGCTGACTCTGTGTGTCAGAAATTCACCCAATATGTATGCATAAAAAAATGTGGCTTTTTTCCTCGTGGTCTGCTTTCTTTAGTCTTTGTCCCATGATTTTAAATTATTATAGTCACTTTACATGCGGATTGCAATTTTTAAGCCGCTTACTGCTGGCCTTCATCAGGCCACGGTGTCGACTGGATTCATGTCACTAAATATGTACAGCGTATTGTTGTTAATTCGTGTTATTTGTGGAAATTCACCCATTTTGTGTGTAATGTTCAGTTGTTTTATATGCCGAATTGCCGTGTAGCATGAAATTTGTGCGGGAGTTTTATTTTTTGCAGATTGGCGATTTGTTGACGTGTTTTACGGGAACATTTTTTTGCCGTTCGAGATGACTGAAATTTCTGCTGGGAACTAAGTTTTCGATTTCCCGTTCAAGCTGCAGAACGTTAACAAGGAAGGAAACTTTATTATTTTCAACTTTTATTACTTGTTGAGTTACGGTACGCCCTACTTACATGTGGAGACATTTCACTGAATTCTGTTAAATCTTTGATGGTGATACAGTACTGGACCTAAAGGACTGATGCAACGACAAACTCAAACAAAAGACCTACCCTGCCCCTGCCCCCTGCCCCCTGCCCCGTGCCCCCTGCCAAGCTCAAGAAAAAACTGACATTACAAATGAAAATCAATGTTAACAATTGTTTTTTATACGTCCGATATCGTCCCAGTAGTAACGCAACTTTACCTTAAAAAGCAGAGTTGTTTATTTGACTAAAGGGAGTAAATTTTTGCGGAGTATTATTCTGCGAGAGTATTTTTCTGCGACAACTTATTTTTTGCGGATCGAGGGCAAATTAATCCGCAAAATCCCGTAAACATTTCATGGTACACTGTAGGAATAGCATTCCAAACTGTTTTCACTACTTGGGAAGGAAATAGTTCTTTTTTGTTTTACTATCTTTTATCTTTATTAGAGTATTTGTTCCGCCGCCTCATCGACCTGTTCAAGATGACATCGACCCACAATATGGTAAGTACGAATTATCCTGAAAATAAATATGAATATGCAATGAAATAAAATGAAGATCGTGCACAAGTTTTCAATATCATAGTGTAACATCGCAAATGTGCGAACGTAAGTTTGCAGGCTGCAAATTAAGAAAGTCTTTCTAAATCTTCGGAAGTCTTCTGATCTTTAGTAATTCTCTTCGGATAATCTTCGCTAACTCTCAGAAGTTTTCACGCAATCTTTGATCATAAAAACCTGTGAAGTGATTGTGAATTAATATGGAGCTCAGTTCACAGTGGAATGAATTTTATTCACGGCTTCATTACACTCACCTCAGGAGATATTTAAGTATTATCTTTATAGACTTTTTTCAAACGTTTCAGTGGAACCTCGCCTTAATTATCGCTTGTTGATTTGTCTCCTTTTCAGGCCTTCACGGATATTCAGCCACGATAGAACTAAGAAATCATGTGACCACACTCTGGGGAAGGCAGTACAGGGAGCTTTATCAGCGTAAGCTCTTTTTATTAACTTGCTCACTTCTAGCCTACCCCCTGAAAGAATCCTGTTCACAAGCTATTGAACTCAGACTCGAGTTGAACCTGCATTAATGTTATGATATCGCGGTATGAAATTGTGAGTTGTGGCTATTAACCCTTTCACGGCTGAATTAAAAAAAAAAAGGGTATTGTTTACCGTTAAATCGGTTTTTTGGGAGCAACATGGCCAAATGTTAATAAACATTGCTACAAAAGCAATTTGCTACACTCGCGCTACAGTATGAACTAGATTCCGTCTTGAAAAGTGTAATATTTAACAACTATTCACCTCAGTGTAGGTGGGTAGTGGTGGATATTTATCCACCACTACCCACCTACACTGAGGTGAATAGTTGTTTTAGTATATACTGGAACAGTGAGATAATATAACGAAAATGATGCTTTTTAACTCATTTATTCCTGTCAACGATTACAATTTTCGCGCGCAAATTGCTGGGAGGTGAATAGCACTTGCTATTCCGAGTTTCAGTAGCCAATCAGAGCGCGCCAACATTGCTATCCACTGTTTCAATATATACTAATTAGGTTTAGCGCATATTTTTTGCTTCTTTTACTTTCCCTTTTTCTCCCCCTTTCTTTTCTTCCTATCTTCTACTCTCTATTACCTTTCTATCGGCCGGAAAAGGTTTGGCATAAGCGCTAAAAACGCTGGAAATGAAACATTGTTCAATTGCAGGTGTATTGACCTAATTTACCACCTAATTTTGCACCAATATTTGAACATGTTTTATTCGAATAGCTCTGCTAGAATTTGGTCCATATTCAAAGTGAAGGCACGTGTGCATGGATCTATCCTCGCTGTATCAGTTGAGCATCAAAATTATCTGGCAACGTACAAATTGATGACGTCACAAGTGGTGCAATGCTTGCTGCTCCAAATGTCGACAAAAGTCGACTTTGGCAGCAAAAGTGTTAAAGAGTAGCCTGCAATCAGGCATTTTCCAACGGCACGCAAGTGCTAGAAACTGTTCCTGTATTTAGCCACCATGGAGTTGGGTTCCCCCTCCCTTATTCACCCCCCTTATTCATCCCCCTTATTCACCCCTGTTATTCACCCCCCTTATTCCCCCGCCGTTATTCACACCCTCTTACTCACCACCCCCCTATCTCACCACCTTATTCACCCCCCTTATTCACCGCCTTGCAAAAACCATTCATATAGAAATAAGTTTTATTTGCATGTGAAACAAAGCTCATATCCATATGAATGGTTTTGCACTTGGCCTCGGTTTGAAAAGGAGGCTAAGAGTAACTCGGAAAACTACTGCAAAATCCACCAAAATAATCCTAGAAATTCTGCTGGGCGAGCATTTTCCTAAACCCCGAAGCTTCTCACCTTCAGCGCTCGCAAAAGAGCTGTGGATCGGCTCAAAATGACATTTTTTTTTTCTGCTTTCACAAATACTAGCTACCTTACTGCCATTTACATGCTATCTTTTTTGTTCTGTTTGCAGAGTATGTAACGGATTCCTTTGTGTGTCTTGGAGGACGTGGCAGTGAACATGGCTCATTTGAGAAACAGCTTTCTCTTCCGTGGAAAACAGAGCTTTTCAAAAACATCCTTCCTGTGAGTTCTGAAGACATTAATACAAAATGTTTCTTTGGTTTGAATAAGGGACGCAGTAGAGCAGCTGGGCTAATCCTTAAGGTGGCTCCAAGTAGTTTTTTTGGGGTCACACTTCCCTTTTTGAATGCACTGATACATAATCTTACTTTAGCTCAATGAATCTGATTTTGATACCAGATGTTAGGCTTGGATGAAAGTTTTGGCCGATGCTCTTTTTAAGCTAATCAGCGTCTCCATAGCAACGGTAAACAAATATAGCGAAAACCAGTTTTTTATAAATATCTTTCGATTTGGGGGCTGCCCGCAACAAGCGAATAAATGCGCTATAATCTACACAGTGTAGCACACTAAATGGAAAAATTTCAAACAAATTAAACTGTTCGATTTTGAATAATCGCTAAAACATTTTTAACATGTGTTTTTTCATGTCTGAAATATAAGCAGTCAAAACATTCCATAGGTCTCACAAATTATAATTAAATTACCACAGAAAGTTTCCTCAGACTTAAATTATTACTCCCTGCAAATAGCTCTGACTAACTCCTCGGCAATAAAGAGATCAGGCTTTTCATTCAAATGTAGTTTTGCTTGACGTTTTCACCCTTTTTAAACTGCACTTGAATGAAAAGCTCGATTGCTTCCTTTTGCGCGGGAAAACGCGTGCAGGCAAGTCACGATTGGTTTTAGTTTTATTTCTGATTGGTTGATAAATATAACGTGGCGCGAGATTTTGTAGCCTGTCGCAAAGCGTAGCAATGCAAAATCAGCTCCCAATCGCGACACTGTACGTTCGACACTGAAAACCGCTGTAATTGGATTTGCCGTTTTATTTCCTGTTTGTATAGGACGTGTGTTTCTTAGATGTGACGGTTTTACATGAAGGAAAAGTCCCTTTCTGGTGCTTCAGGTAAGCTAAGAGCTGAGATTGTGGTTTAATTTCTTGTGGTGCACCTTCCGGCGTCTTTGTCGATATCGTTAACGTGAACAACGCTGTTTTCCACATAATTGTTTTTAACTGTGATAAAATATTTCATCATTTTACTAAAGGAGGTGTTGTACTGTCCATGTACCAATTATTAACTTCATATTTTAATTTTTGAACTTATTTTTTTTCTTAAAATCACAAATCCCCCCTCCCCTCCCCTCCCCTCCCCTCCCCTCCCCTCCCCTCCCCTCCCCTCCCCTCCCCTCCCCTCCCCTCCCCTCCCCTCCCCTCCCCTCCCCTCCCCTCCCCTCCCCTCCCTACCAATTTCTCCTCCTTTCGCACACTCCTGAAAATCACCAAAACAAAAACACAAAACATTACATTACATTACATTCATTTACAAACCTGTGATGGCATTTTTCGATTGTTTGAAACGTTGACGAAATAATCCCATACAGCTGATCTCAATCAATAAAGACATTATTCACCAAATGATATTAAATTGACGGCATTTGATTGTTTTCAGTTCGCCGGTGAGGATTCTTAGCGACAAAGCCCAGGATGGTAACTATCTAACTTTTACATTTACCTAGTGCAAAGCGGCTTTGTAAGTGAAAGTCAGATATTCAAAAGTTAAATCCACTTTGTACACCATAGTAGATAGCATCATAGAAAAGTATTGCTCGACGGCTTTCATTTGAATGGTCACACTTCGGACTCAAAAGTTTAAACCACCTTGTACAGCATAAGAAACAGTACCACAGGAAAGAACTGCTGAAAAGCTTTTATTTGAGTGGTCACACTTTAGGATTCCATCCACAGACTCAAAATTTAGAACCACCTTGTACAGCATGTTAAACAGTGGCACAGGAAAGCACTGCTCAGTAGCTTACATCTGAATGCTCACACCTTAGAATTTCACCTACAGACTCAGAATTTAGAACGACCATGTACAGCGTAATACGCATTACCACCGCAAAGCACTGCTCAATAGCTTTCAGTTGATTGTCAAACTTTATTTCAGTCAGACTCAAAAGTTAGAACCACCTTGTACAGCATAATAAACGGTACCACAGGAAAGTACTTCCCAGTAGCTTTCATTTGAATGGTCACACTTTAGGATTTTATCCACAGATTCAAAAGTTAGAACCACCTTGTACAGAATAATAAACAGCACCACAGGAAAGTACTGCTCAGTAGCTTTCATTTAAATGAACTTCATGCATTTGAATTTCAAATTTTTAACACGGTTTTTTTCGAAAGAAGTTAGTTCCGAAACTAAACTAACGATATGCAAGTTTATTATTATGTAAAATAGAGTTGTTTTGTTGCTGTCTAATTTAGTTACCAGGGTTTACCCAGCTTCGGACCCTTTCAACCACCCGATTCGCGTATAATAAAACGCATATAAGCGGGTCTAATTAACATCAAATTACCGCATGCAAGCGAGTAAAATAGGCCCTATTTACCTAACAGTAATATTCTTTATATTACTGACGTACACGAGAACAGAATTCCAGAACTGAGAGAAAAGCCGAGCTCCAGTTTAGCACTGATCTGCAGTGTTTAGGGTTAAACTCTGATTTGAAAACGGTTAGCTTTCATTTATGGTTATGGATAACTCTATAAATATGTTAAAAATTACAGTTCCTCTCAGCTAGCCCTCGTTGATGTAGTGGATATGAGTATTAGTTATGAAGCGAACGACTCGGGTTCGAGGCATACACTCTTCTGATCTTTTTCCTTCTTTTACTAAAAAAAGGAGTTTTACTATATGTAAAATGTTCAAGTGAAAGACAAAAGCCAATTTGAGATCAGCTCTATTTTCGTTATTTCTCAGTAGGTGAATTGGGCCTACTTTAACCGCTTGCATGCGGTAATTTGATGTAAATTAGACTTGCTTATATGCGGTTTATTATATGCGAATCGACTGTTTCAACGGGTTTCTGTCGTGGTTAACTCGTGTCTGTTATAATTGATGTTTTGTTCTCAGGTGATTTTTCAGCTGAAGGGGGAAAACTGTTCATAGAGTACAATGACGAACATGGGACAATAAGAATTGATTTTTTGACGGTAAGTTTTAATTTTAAACTTTTGCAAAACTCTTGTAACTGCTGTAAAACATGTAACAACAAAAACTTTATACATTTATTGGTGCATGATTGTTGATGATAGTTGGTTAAACGTCACGTGAGCAGTGACCGCCACTGACTTCTCGTGAACAACGTTTTGGCTGATATTTTCTTTGTTTTCGGTCCTCAACAGGAGAATTGTTGACGTTTTGGGACCATTTTGATAAAGCTAAAGCTGAGCTCGCTACTCTAGGTGGCAACGGCTATCATGTGCTGGGTCAAACGATCAAAACTATCCACCACTACCCACCTCCACTTCGGTGAATAGTTGTTAACTATCATGAAAATTTTGAACATGTTCAAAGTTAATGATAGCGCGTGATAGTTGACGATAGTGCATGATTGTTAGTGGTCTAACGACAGTTCGCGTTTCAACTATCATCGACCATCATCGACTATAAGGAGTTATTCCAACATCTCAAGTGGTCAATTTCAACCATAAAAACGTGAGGTCCATTTCTTTTATATAATAACTACATTTTTCATGTGGTTTACCAGTATATTAGTCAACAGCTATTGACCAATCAGGACGCGCGTATTATGTATATGAAACCGTATGAACTACTCGTACATTTCGTGGTTTATGGGCACTGACGAGTGATGTTTTGAAAGTTCTCAAAATTGCACGAGCCGTAGGCTTATATTTTTAACAACATTTTGCTTAGGCCGTCATGGTACACTGCGCACCCTCGTGTAAAGGAAACGCTTTAAAGGTCGGCACACACTAGGGGACATGTTGCGGGGACATGAAGCGAAAACATGTTGCAGCGACAGTTTTCCTCGTGTGACATCCCAGTTTTTGCGAAAACGTTCTGTTGCGGGGACATGATTTTGCCACCGCAACATGTTGCATGAAATTCAACCGGTTTGAATTCGTGCATCATGAAGCGGGGACAAAATGACCCCGTTTCGTTGTCGCATCGTGTGCACTGCTCTTGCAAACTGTCCCCGCTACAAAATAGAAATGAACCAATGAAATCGTGCCATTGATTATCCCATAAGCCTTCAGTAGCAGTCGCCCTCAGTGATTTCTGTGATTTTTATATCTCAATCCGCTTTGTGTGCACCAGCTTGCGTACTGTCCCTGCAACATGCGCCTATGCTGTGCACACGAAGGGGCTTGTCCCTGCTTTATGTTCCCGCAACATGTCCCCTAGTGTGTGCCGGCCTTAATGGTTTCCAAAATGCTCACATGTTTTATTTTTAACCAATCAATAACAATCTTTTGAGTCACATCATTTAAAAAATTGTTTCAACTTGAACGTCCAAGCTTTGAAATTAAAGCGCAACTTTCGTATTGCATTTTAAAACCTAGATTTTGACCAATCAGACACTGTATATATTTTGTTGAGTATATTATAAATTTAGTTATTGTTAGTATAAATTGCACTCGTCGGCCCTAGCTTTATCCAGGGACAAGTGTGGTACTGTGTATAGTGCTATGTATATATGATTCATTCATGTTCTTCATTTGTCATTATATATCACTTTCACGGGAACTTATAAATGAACTCACAATAGGGGAATCTTTGTTTACCATTTTTGCCTCATTAGCATACGCGCCTCGTTCTCTAACCTAGCTACAAAAAAATCAACTCTGAATATTGAAAGGGCATAGCACAATGAGCTTTCTCTGAAAATTTGAGCCCGATATACTATATACACTGCACGCATTGCTGTATTAAAAACTCAAAATTTTACAAAGAATGTATGGCTCATTAGCGCTTTTGCCATCCAACAATTTTGCGGTTTTTGATAGCAGATATTTCCTTTGATATTCCATGAACAAAGATGAAAATTGCATAGATTACTAAGTAAAGTTTAACAAGCTCTTTCAACTTTTGAAGTCAATTCGTATTTAGCATGATGCGTTCTCATGCAGATTCGTATGCTAATGAAGCAAAATGTAAACAATGACGTCAGCAAAGATTCCCCTATTGGCCATGCTCCCATTGTTTGTGTGGCTTCACAGTTCAGTTGGTTAGTGCATCGCGCCGGTAACGCGGACGGGAGGTGATGAGTGCAAATCCAGTTGAAGCCCTGAATTTTTTTTAGGCTTCTTTCTTTGCAATTGCTTAAGAAATGCTCCACATAAAAACTACAGTAAACTTCATTGTTCTGCGGCACTGGCTCTTTCTCACATAGAATAACTTTGATTTCAAGAATGGGGGAGGAGCTAATGGTCTTTAATTATATTTCAGTATAAAAATAAAGAAAATCCATTTGCGTCAAATAAATTTTAGGAAATGTTCGTACTTAACCAATCAGAATAGCAGAAGACAATAGCTAATAATTTTGCTTCTTTGATGAAGTTCCCCAAATACAATTTCTTTAAAAAATTTTATGTTTTGCGATTGGGTCTTAAATTACATGAAACCTTAAAAAAATCAAACAAAATGCACCTTGAAACCTAACTTTTTAGCGGTTTTTGAGTCTAGGCCAATGAGATCACTAGTTGTAACAAAAAAGTTGACATTCCATCGTGCATTGCCGTTAGCACTTCCCTTCGTATGCGAATCATTACTTAAATTGCAAACACAACTACGAGGATCGTTTCTTCACTTTACGTTGTAGTGCTATACATTCACAAGTTTTTAATGCCATATCATATCCTGTTTATTGATTTCTTTTTCTGACAGTGTTTTTGTTTTTATTTTCTTATTTCAAATGGGCAACATCATCTTTGGAAACGGAAACAAGTCTCGCCATTTCGTGGCCGTATTTTCATTCAAAGCGAGCGCTCGTGTCAGGCGTCCGCTAAAATAAAACACCAAATCTGATTGGTCTAAGCAATTTATAAAGAGATATCTGATTGGACAATACAATCGGTGAAGCGATATCGTATCACTTCATTTATAAGTAATATAGTGTCACTTCACTGATGGTATGGATTTTATTCATGTCTTTATCACACAGATGTACACATTTTTTGTAATAAACCATGATATCTGCTTTTGAGAAATGTTTAATTTTTTTCTTATTTCAGATCGAAGATGAGGGACAAACACTCGTTACCAACGTGGAGCTACGAGTACTTAAGTCTTTTGTAAACTTGTGGTTTCACACGTCACACTGAATCGCTTGACTGTTAGAAAAGTATATTTTGTTTTGTTTTGCATTAACACGCTGTGATTAGTGAAAAAACTCGCGCCACTTTCTCAACCAATCAGAAGTGAAACCAAAACCAATCGTGACTTGCCTCACGCGATATGTGTGTAATGCCCTTTTTCAATTATTGTAGTCCTGTGTAGGACAATATTGGTAAGGGTCTATCAGACAAACTCCAAAAGCTGCAAAATAGGGCTGCCAGAATTGTCACCCTTTCTAATTATGAGGTTCGCTTGAGTGATTTGTTGGATGAGCTTGGCTGGGAACGGTTAGAAAACCAAAGACTAAAACAGTTGGCTGTAATTATGTATAAAATCCATAATAATCTTTCCCCATTGTATTTGAGGCGGATTTTTACCAATATTTCAAATATACACACACATAATCTTAGAAATTCTGAGTCTAATTGTTACATTCCCAGACCGAGAACTGAACATGCCAAAGGTAGCTTACACTACAGGGGATCTGTTCTCACAAGATCCCCTTAGAGATCAGACAGCGGCCCAACTTGAACGATTTTAAAACATCTTTATTTGTGAAAGATTATAATGAAACAATAATCATTTAAGTTTTTATAGCATTCTATTCTTACGTGTAATTTAGTTAAGTTTTATAGTTCAATTTTTAGTTTAATGTAGTTTGATAAATTGAAGAAACCTTGATCGTAGTTTTCATTGTACTTTATCTTTCTTAGTTAAGTAGTTCTACAGGTAATGTACTCTAGTGTAAATTCACACGACTCCTAGGAAGACCATGTAAATATGATACGATTTCGTGTATAAATAAAGATTGATGACGATGATGATGATGATGAGGGGCGTTGACCACTCTTCAAGTCGTTTATTGGTGGCGAGTTTCACTTTTTGATGAAATGCACCCATTCGTCGTTTTCTCGTCGAAGAAGTGACTTCTTAGCTTGGATCGACTCATTTTCAATAAACAACAGTTTTATGTTTTTGAATTGTAAGGCGCTTTTTCTGTACATCTTGGCTATGTGCGACAAACTGAATATCTTAAATCTAAACGTCCTCTATATTGATATCTTAAAATGTCATATATTGCGAGAGAATATTTCCTCCTCAACCAAAAGTCAACTAGATATTTAAATCGATTATAAATGGTGTACCACGGCAGTGATGTCGATGTTTTACAGAACACGAAGATAAAGCTCACAGTTTTGCTGGTTCATGATGCATCTTTCGAGCTTCTCGCGTGCGTCCACAATATTCTATCGGCTATTGCGCCAACAATGGAGACTTTCTTTAAAATAAAAACAACTTTGCTCCCCAAGAGACGTCCAAAATTAATCAAATATCTAACTTAGAAATATTGACGCGTTTTTAAGGGCAAGCATTTCTTTGCCTTAACATAACGCGCGCCTCCGCAAAATAATACCAAATATTCTTTATCGCCTGCTGCGCCCAGCCAACAAAATACGTACAATCGAGCCTTCTCTTCTTTATAATATAAAACAAAGTGGCTTTGCTACCAGATAGAGGTCCAAGTTCATAACAATCTCTACTTCAGTAATTTTGAGACACGGACATCCAGCTCATGGATGAAGTGACTGAATTCGCACGGTCCACAATGGAGAATTAGAAATAAATATACTACGGATCTGAAAAGAAGAATACTCACAGCCAGCGGTAACTCGAAACAATATAACATGACATACTGCCAAAGGAATCTGTTTTTACCGCCATTTTATCCCTTTCCAAATAACCGAATGTTAGATCTGAGTTTTAGATTTTTACGAATATACTCAGTGTTCCAGATAACAGTGGGGTCTTAGGTCAAAAACCGACAAGGCTGGCTTCCTGACCTGACAAATTAAATGGCGAACATTTAGAGAGACCCACAACCTGTTGACCGCTTAAAATTATTCATCGACACCCTGCCTTTCAAAGTTAACTGAAACACTGATACTCATGAAAATATGTTTTTTAAACCAACTTTTTAAAATCGTTTCTGAATAATAGAAACGTTTTGTTAGAAAATGATTGATAGATTTCTTTCAGAGGACAGCTTTGCATTTTAAAATACGTGAATCGGGAGACACAAAATTGCTATCTCTCGACTCATTGCCATTTTCCCTCTTTAATTCAGTGCAACCGTTATTCACGAAACAGTGTAAAGAATCGTAGCAGTTTGGTGATGGCCACGTCAACAAAACGTTCTTGGCTGTAGAGAACGATGCGCAAAGACGCGCAAAAAAAAATTAAGAAGGCGCAAAGATACACAGCGAAACCGAGCGAAATCAGACGGGAAATTTTTTATTGAACAATGTTGCACTTCGAATACAATGACATCCTGGAGAACACTTTGACAGAGTCATTCCCCTTGAAATGTGGAGTAAGGCAAGGCTGCATTCTGTAAATGCTCCCTTAATGTGCTTTACGCAACGTAACTTTTATAACTCGTGAATTGAAGCGTATCGTCTCTACTTTTATTTACGCACGTAGAATGCACGTAAAAATAACGCGATAGTGGTAATTATCCAGCTCAAGAGAGGATAAAGGGTAAGAGAGGCTATCACCCATACATGCCCTATTCCATAGGAAATCTGTCTCAAGTTATTTTTAGAAGCGTGAGTTATCCACGCGGAAACATTTGCGCCATGTGATTTGCTGTTATCTAACCCCTTGGGATCTCTACAGCCTTGGTGCCGGTCTAAAAATAACTGGAGACAGATTACCTATGGAAAAGGGCATGTATGGGTGATGGCCTCTCTTACCCTTTATCCTCTCTTGTCCACTCTACGAGTTAACGCGTCTTTATAGCGTGGAATTTGTCCGTAAAGAGAAGGGCTCATATTTTCGGTTATTGGCGCAAAAGTTGAAGGTACGAACATTTTTTATTTCATGCTGTGTCCTTATGCTGTTTTGAATTACCAAAAGAACTCCCTATCAATGCGACAGTAAATAGCTTAGGGAGGAGGCTGACATTCTCACGGCACTCAAATACATAGGGTATTGATATGAAACTGAATTTTCCAACCGGTTGTAATTGTACGAATTACGGAGTTTGCAAGCGAAATGGTCCATTCTTTTTCCATTTCCTTTGGCAGTTGTATGAAACTCATCCATATCGAGTAGTTACATTAACGGGGTATTATTGCTGCGGAACGAGCGCAGCGAGTGAGCAGCAACATCAGGATTTAAGAGAAATATATGAGAAAAAAAAATAAGCTACGAAAAATCTCGAATTGATCACTTTTTACCAGAATTCACTGCGCCACGAACACATTTTGGGCCAGAATGCACTGCGCCAGGAACAATAGCCTCGCTTGCTGCTTCAAGCTGTTGGCTGCGAGATTTGTAATATTTTGGTCCAACATGTCCCAGTCGAAATCGGAACTGAAGTGTCGCAGACTAAGTTAAGCGAGGACTATGAGGCATGGTGATAGGACCGTTGGATAGCAAAGATTTTCGAAGATTGCACGGAATAAAAGACAAATTTATTTTGAAATCACTCGACATCGGTCGATGAGACTGAGCTGAGCGCGTGGGGACGCGAAACCTGAGCTGAGCGCGTGGAGACGCGAACACGATACGGCTAGCTAGTAACGCAACATACTCATTATCAATAATTGGCCTAAATTTTCACACCTTCCTCGTGGTGAACGCGTCCTTTGCTCAACCATATTCTACAGACATTGCAAGAACTTGATGCGTGAATTACAAAACAAAATTAGTCTTATCAGCTGAAGTTTTCGTCGATTCATCCCGGTTACATTTGCTTTGCTTCCCCTCAAAAAACGAAAGAGAAAATTCTGTAATACCAGCGAGACGATAAAACAGCATTATTACAACAAATTTACCGCGCAGCAATTACTATCTTTTGGATACACTAGTTTTAAAGAAAACAGTAACGGGTTGACGGTGGGCCGCATTAACTATGTGATTAACTGAGCCTTTGTTCGGGCAGAAAAAGTGGTCGTAATAACGAGTAAATTCGAACTACACGTCGTTTACGCGGTTTATTTCACTCTTGGTATTTTATAGTACGATCGAATAAAATCCTAAAGCGAAATCAATATTGTCTCGCTTCCACATCAACCTCAACTCGTACGTGGCAAACTTCGCGCGTCCAAAATTGAGCCCAATATTCTTTATTCAATCGAATCTTCTTACAGGGCAGCTCTACTCTGGAAGAAAACGTCCAGAATTCACAACAACTCAGTGATATATATATCTTATTGACCAAGCGCGAGGGCCGTACTGGGAGAATATCGGCCCGAGGTCTTGACAGTACGGACCGAGCGCAGCGAGGTCCGTACAGAAAAGACCGAGGGCCGATATTCTCCCAGTACGGTCCCGAGCAAGCTTGGTTAATAATAGATTTATTACACGACTCCTGCCGGCGGAAGGATCGCGCGGGATCATTTGGGACAATGCCCGGTCCAATACTTAGAGAATATTGGACCGGCAATCGAGCATTCTGATTGGTTGATTTTTGTTATTGGCCCTCTGACTGTCTTAGTCGTGTAATAGACCCTTTTAATAAATACCAGAATGCATCACATTCCGCTATCGATGTCAAATGTATTCTTTTGAACTGCAAGAGAATTCAAAAGAATATGTTTGACGTCATTAGCGGAAAATGATGCATCGTGGTATTTATTAAAAGTGTCTATAAGACAATTTTATTAGCACGGGACTAGCAACCAGCTCTGTAGGTTGCTAGTGAAGACTGTGTATTGATAGTTTTATTGGTGAATTAAATTTCATGCAAGTAAAAGATGGGCTCTTTTGAAGCAAACTGCAGACAAAGCGTTAAGTTGAAAGAACACAAAAATGACTGACTGCGAATGATTGACGATCTTCAAACACTTCTGAATAAATTTAATCCATTCTGCAATGTAACCTGAAATGCTAATAATCCGAGTAGAATTTGCATGCTATTCCGTGTGAACATCAGGACAGAACTCAATGGACTGATCTTTTATCCCCAAAATGATTGAGGGTGAATGATTTACGATCTTCAAACGCTTCTGAATGAATTCAAACCATAGTATCTGGCACAGATCTCACGGGAAAAGGGTCATTATCGCATTGCATATAAATGCGTTTATTTTGTTATGATCGGATAAAAGAGTGAAAAAAGAGTTATCTATTTTTGCTGACGACAAATTAAAACAGTCCATTTGTGTTACAAATATATCATTCATTGAACGATTCGAGAAATTCAGTGATTCATACACCATTTGTTACCTTTGAATTCTTATGTATTTTCTTCAAACTGAGCACCAGGATAACTATTTTAATTTAGAACTTGAAATAACGAAGTCTTAAAAACGAGTATGTCTGCTAACTGGAAAAATGGTGTGCTAGGGCAAAGATGTCGATATCTTAAAGAACAGGAAGATGAACTCTCTCGGTTTTGCCGCGCATTAGATAAAATAAATTTATTCTGCGGACATTGATCTAAATGATACTAGCGATGACATCAATTAAATTTAACTGGTACATGATGCCTCTTTCGGTTGTTTGACATATTTAATAAGATTAAAGCACCGTATATAACCACAAATATTAAATCTCTGTGTGAACCGCTACTTACAGTAGAAGCCGATTGCGTCATCTCATGGTCGGTATGCTTTTTTGAATTGGGTCGATCCACCAAAGCCAGACCCTAATTTCGCTTGTCTTCCCTACATCAATGGCCTCACCGAACTAATAACAAGATTACTCCGAAATAGAGCAGTTTTCAATTGAGTGTCGAAAGTAATTACACAATTGCTTTGGTTTTGCATTGCTACGCTTTGTGATTGGTTAAAAAATCTCGCGCCACTTTCTCGACCAATCAGAAGTAAAACCAAAACCAATCGTGACTTGCTCGCACGCGTTTTCCCGCGCTTGGCGCCGCCGACATGTAATTGCTTCGAGCTCTGATTGGTTCGTTGGATTGTTTACGACTGCTGTGATTGGTCAAAGTAATTACTTTGGTTTTGGTTTTACGACACTCAATTGAAAACTGCTCTAGTTCCAGCAGCTAATAAATCCTGGGGATAAGGTTTCTTTTTCTAAACCAGTCAAGAATTCCTGCCTTCAAGTGTTGGTGGGCGATCTCGAATACTCCATTATATATTTTTTTCTGCTTTTTGAGAGGGAAGGACGTTTCCATTATTCAAATTTAATAAGGTAGTTCGATTGACAACACGGCTTTTTTTTTTTGTTAAAAAAGGTTTAGGTTACTTGTAGAAACTAAACATTTGATCATGGAACGCCGAATGCTCGTAATTCTTCTTGTACTGTGTCTTGCTTTCTCTTCGCTGCACGAAAGGTTTGTATTCATATCAATATAACTTAAATACTGTCCACGTTCTCATATTTAACTGATGTCGCGTCAGAAAACAATGGCTTCATGGGGCTTTTTAAAGGTCAAATGAACAAAAAATTCAGTTCGGAATTTTTTCTTTATTCATTTAAACGTGACCAAACACTAAAAGACACTATAATGAAGCAAACTTACGCAAAAAATTTCCTTTCTGAGCTTTTTGAGTCACATAGTTTAAAGTACGAAGATTTCCGAAAATGACCGCGCACTTCAAATCAGGGAAGGATTGAAAATGATTGTGACGTCACTGTTGTCCATCAAATCAATTGCTGAGCGCAACCTCGTTCCCAGAACCTCTCTCTTCAGCTACTTTGTGCTGAGCTTAGTGAAAGAGCTTGGTGAATATTGCCGGTGAATATTCTTGCAAACTTTTAGAGATCTTCTTTCGCTCATTTTTTATTTCACATTGAAAATGGCCGAGGAGCTTGAACTTGTGTTATGGTGGAAAACGAAGAGCTTTGAGTGATGAACTTCATCTGTTTATATCAGTAGATTTTTTTCAACCGAATTAGGTTTTTCAAACCACTTAGCTAGGTAATTTAGTGCAGGTTAACTTTCCCGATATGTCAATCATCATCTCCGCTTATCGGCGGTATTATTTTTGGTTCCCTCGTGTACACAAACTGTTGAATAAACCGTTGCGTGTTCCCGTTCTCCACAAAACCTATAATTTGATCATTTGACCTTGTTGTGTTGCAGGGAACGGCAAAAAATTCAGGAAAATTGTACAAAAATGTAAAACACACGTGCAGAGGCATTGTTTTCGCTCATTAACCCTTTACATCCCCCCTCTGAGAGGGGGGGGGGGGGGGGGGATAAATAGAAGCTTAAGCGATATATTCTATACAACAGCGCTGTTGAGCTTTCAAGTGCACCACCGAGTAAAAGTAAACACAATTTTCTTTCTTGCAGTGAAGCTTGGAGACGGCGGAGCACTTCAGCACCCCCGCACAAGAAATCCCGTAAACCTGATCACCAGTTTGACGCGGGCAAAGTGGTTGGTGAGGAAACTGGGCTAAAAGATCAGGAAGATTGGAATCTCAATGATGACGAAGTCTGATGTGCAATTTGATCTCAAGCGTGATTTTGAGCAGCAGAAATAAAGTTAATCTGGTTTAGATGTGGTCTGCGTTGCTTCCTTCTGTATTCGCAAAAGCGATTGAAGGCACCTATATTTAGATAAATGAATCCCTTCAAAGCACCGTCGAGTATTTAAGTCGACATCATATTCATCAAATTCCTCGGCAGTTCATTCGAACTTTTGAAAGTTCTTGGAAAAAAGAATATTTTCGAACAGTCTTATATGAAATGTAAGAACAGGATAATTGTAGAAAACGTGGCGTATAAGGTGTAAAAAATTAATTAAACACGTTTGCCCTTTCACAACATGCTCTAAGAGCACTGAATATCCGGCGGCAAGTGTTTCCTCGGACAGAGAACAAGAACAAAAAAGAACAAGAACAAGAACACAAGAGCAAGAACTTGAACTGAAAAATTGACCAATTTTATAGTGCAGCCCCTGCACTATGGAATACTTTCCCGCTAGATATAAGAAACAGCCATTCAGTGTCCGTTTTTTAAAATAAACTTAAAACTTTTCTTTTTAAAAAAGCATTTTTAAAACGTTTTATTATAATGTTCATATTTTTGTTATTAATTTATATTAGTTGCCAATATTTTAACTGTTTTTATCTTGTAAAGCGCCTTTGAACTTTAGGGGCTGACGCTATATAATTATATTAATATTATCATTATATAATCGTTATTATTATTATTTTCGAATTCTTTCATGTGTCCAACACGCGCAGAATGAGACTGGAGGTGCTTTGTTTTTCAGAAGAAGAAAAATAACAGCGTAAGTTGAAATCGTTTTTAATCACCGGTGGAGTGTTTGTAATATTGTCACCCTCCTTACCGCATATAACTCCGTTATTCAGTGTTCAGTTCAGGAATTTAAACCCTCGGAGATAAATTGTCCTGTCGTTAACTCTAATGCCTCGGACTAGAAAGTCTTTTGAAGAGGTTATTGACCTTCCGGTAAGCAACAACCCGGGCGGACCGCTAGGAAATGAGCGAGGCCCCGTGATGGGGTTTCCTTTTAGGATTGCAGGTTGTAGGTGTATAGGTTTGTGAGAAACAGATGAGAAGATTCAGGATGGTTGGCCGGCCGTTTTTATTTCTGCATGAATGGCTGTGTGTGGCCATTGTGTTCCGAAAAGAACTTTATTAGGGACGGACCATTAGATTTTTGAGGGAGGGGTTGGGCAATTTTTTGGTGCAGGATATTTTTTTCTACGCTCGAGACTGTGCAGGATTTTTCTTTTTGCCATGATTTGCTTGCATGATATTTTTTTGCGAGTCTATATGTTTTAATGCCTGACACATATACGTGTTAGGAATACTAGAAAGGCCATACTAGATACAGGAATACTATAGCAAGTCAGATCTGATGTAACAGCAGCTTGATAGCATGAAGCCTGGTCGCGGTGTTGTAACTGCCCCTACAATTTTCTTTACACCAGCCCCCTGTTGATTTCGCTTCCACAGCCCATCGTAGTACACCCAACCATCTTACAATTACAGGGGCGGCGCCGGAAATATAATGTTGGTGTGGCGAATCTCCTGTGCCGAGCACCAAAGGCGCGAGCTTCTAGGGGGGTCCGGGGAAATTTTTGAAATGAAACTCTCTGAAATGCTATTTCCAGCATTCCTGAGACCGGAGAAACAGTTTCCAAGGCCAGCTTTGGGTTCAGTTTAATTCTCATGAAAAGTACATGTACACGAAACACTTTCTGAAACTTGGGTGTAACTCCATTTTGGTTGTTTGTTCAAAGTAAATTCGACTGTCACTCGAATATTCTCTGTCAATTCTTTTCAGTATGGGAAGGCTTTGGAAACGAATTTTCCAAAGCGATTTTCTCTGTCATTAGAGGCAGAAAGAAACTGATTTCCAATGTCAGCGATGTTCAATTTGTCAGTTAATGCAATGCCTGGATAATGCAATGATTTAATCTTTCTTGTGACATAGTTTGTTCGTAGATATGTCTTGAGCCTTCTTAGGGCAGAGGCCGACCACTAACTCACAGCATTGATGGATTTGTTTGATGGATTTGTCGGTAGCTGGAGTCCGATAGCTGACGTCCGAGTAACTCAAGGGGTATTGAAATGCTTGGTTCACAATATCCAATCTCCAGTCTAAAGTCAGTCACAATATCTCCGATGCTGAAATTGTAGGCTTTTGATTAATTAACGGAATATTTATTTTGCAAACTCTAATGCATTAAAGCGCCCTGCCATCAGATCTGGTCAAGAATGTTGCTACACTATTCATCTCCACCCACCGCCATTTTGAGCTGTCGAAAGTTGGTGGGGCAAATGCCCCACCTGCCCCACCGGTAGCGCGCCCCTGCAATTACAAGCTTGTTGTACAACACATAAACAAAGTATTTCTCATCCATTGAGATATACATGTACCTACAATGCCACTGTACAACTATAAAAGAGCCATTCCTTGTGTCAGAAAATATCTTACATGCTTATGAAATCAGCTAAAAAGCCTACAAAGAAACACAACTTACGTCGGGTCAAAAATAAACCATTGTTATTGGCTAAACTAAACAAGCCAATGAAAAGATAGAACATTTGATCCTCCCCAAGTGCATATAAGTCGCTAACATTCTACACTGACGTCAGTGTGATTTACTTTTGTTCTGACCATCTGCTTCTGGATATAAAATGATTGTTCTAAAAATATAA
The DNA here is from genome assembly GCA_024195265.1 of Dendrophyllia cribrosa. Taxonomy (NCBI): domain Eukaryota; kingdom Metazoa; phylum Cnidaria; class Anthozoa; order Scleractinia; family Dendrophylliidae; genus Dendrophyllia; species Dendrophyllia cribrosa. The sequence continues at coordinate 56,716,638 of JAJLRJ010000002.1, forward strand.
AGCTTTGCAGGAATTTTTTTCCTGGGGTTCTCGTTTTGCACGATATTTTTTTTGCAGTTCAAGGCCGTGCTCGAATTTTTTTTTGGTATTTGCTTTATGGTCTCGGGTAAAATTTATCCCAGTACATCGCGGGCTCGCTTAAACGCAGCAGTTACGTGGATGAGTGCATGCGCGGGAGGCTAAACAAGTTTGTAAACTTGTTTCACCGGTTCAAAGTTAATTTATTCGTCCATGGCGTTGGACTGCGGCTCGATCAAAGGAACTCACGGATGCTCGCAGTGGTTTCTCTCTCGTTCGGCGTAGCTCGGCGTAGGAGAATCCACTGCTCGCAGGGTACAAAGATCTTAAAGTCAATTCAGTAAATTGAATCAAAGAAAGGTGGAAGTATTTTTATGCCGCTTGCTTTTGAGTTGTTTAGAGCCCCTCAAATTGATATCTTTCATATAGAAGCACACTCACTTCATTGGTGCTTCAATTCAAGCGAGCTAGCTCGGCGCAGCTGTTAACTTTCAACACTGATACAAGAACTTCAGTGAAACCATATCAATTATACCACAGAAGTTCGCAGATAATTTGCGCATTCGAATCACAACCAACAACGAATCGTTTCGCTTTTTCGTAAAATGGACTAAAAACTGGAGTTTTATTTTAAGAGCGCCTGTCTGTAAAAATCAAACATATCGCGGCAAGTGATAAAATTGGATTCTTTTGATATTTTAACGTTAGGTAGACTAAGGTATAACAAAAATCACTGGATACCTTTTTCGGCCAAATATCTTTTTATTTTAAAGAAAAATACAGAAAGCGAAAGTCCGTTAAAATCGCCATTTAAGGCGGAAAATTATTGCACAACTTTGACAGTCTCGCTTACAAAAACAAGTAGCGCTACGGCATTTAAAACATGAAAATCGTATTTTGCAATCTTTAGCTATCTAGAAGAGTGATTTATGGAATTATTATGTTGTTCTTTGCGTGCAAAATAATTTTATTTCGAAGACATATATTTTACTTCTTTAAAAGTACCTCGTAAACAAAACAATTTTTCACCATGTGCTAAACCTTCAAACGGATTAAGTTTCTGCTGGTTAATTTTCATAAAGATGATCTCAAGATTTCCGTAAAAATCTCCTTGGGCAAATGATTCAGAGCGACGCGAGAGCATTTCAAAGTTCGTTAAAATTAAGAGTTATTTGACCTTTGTACGAGGTCAACAATCAATTTGCGGGTCACACAAATATTCTAACTTCTGCTTCTGTGTTAACCCATTATGAAATTAAAATAGCCACATTGAAAAACATTGAAATTTCCTTACCTCATTTGCGGTAGAAGACAGATTCAGAGACCATTTTTGTGTATAAATCCCTTCTTCGTTCATCGTATTTTTAATTTATAACGTCCGATGCACGCCGACCGCGGACTGCCATGCAAGGTCGCACGCAAACCTCTGTTAAACTTTCGACACATTTCAGCATTAAGGCGTCTTATTTAAAGGCTATAGCATTTGTCGAATGTTCTTCGGTTTGAAGTTAACGGATAGATAAATCTAATCACTGCTTGAGAAGTACTGAATGAACAAACATGTCGGGCCGTTACATGTAAGCCGTGATCGTGACGGCAGTTATTTGTGTCGTCACGCAATGCAGCTGTTCTTCGGCATTTTAGCGGGGTAGGGGTAGGGCTAAAGAGCTGGAAAACACCGAATTTATGTCTGAAACTCTTGCAGCGGAGAAAAATAAATAGTCTTTTCAGTCACATTTAGCACATTTAAGCGCTTTCATTCTCTATTGCTCTACTCCGGAAAGATTATTCAGCCATCCTTTTTTTCGTATTGTTTTTTCTTTTTTTTTCTTTTACTGTCTTCATGAAATGCAAATGACATCACTAGCTTTTTACCTGATTAAGATCACTGTGGTATTAAGCTAGTTCTGTCCTTTTTTCGTATTGTTTATTTTTTCTTTTTATCAGAAGGATGCTGTCTTCATGAAACATTATGTGAAAAAGGGAAAATCAGTCTAATATTTGCCACATGCACGGCCCCCAAAATATATCAATTTGTACAGTGCAACTAGTGATGTATACTTTTGTCAAACGTTACACACCGCATCTGATGTTTCCTTTGTCTCTTAATTGACCGAGAGGGAGCCTCAAAAGAGGACTTATTTGGATGTTTTCTACTTGTCAATAATCTTACTGTGAGTTTGGGTTACCTGTGGTTCGTGAATTCCGTCGATGATATGTACCATAGATGTGGGGGAGGGGGGGGGGGGGGGAGGGGGGGGGGGGGGGGGAGGGGCGAGAGGGAGGAGGGGGGGGGGGGGGGGGGGGGAGTCTCACTGCCCTACTTCAAATTCACGTCATGCCTTAATTCAGAACCATTTGTTGCATTTGTCGGTGTTACAAACTAAGTAAACCTAAGTATATTTTTGGCAGTAGCAAAATAATTAGAAACCCGCTCAGATTTTAAAGTTGATAACGAGAGAATATCTAAAAATTGAAGAACTTACTAAGTTTAATACAGTAAAGAAAAATAAATACTGTTTAAATAATGCAGTTGACAAAAAAGTAAACACTACCTGGTTTTGCTAATTACCTAGTGTCTTCACTTGAAGGCGGCGCTAAAGTGCATGTTTTTGTACATCAAAGATTCGAGTTCAGTTCTAGGTATTACACAAAAATGGAAGGCACTTGTTCGTTTAAGTCCTTTGTTGGTGGAGTTTGTGGTTATGACATTCGCGATCGAAAGCGTGGAACGGAAATTGTCCCTTAACTTTTTGCGCACAAAGATGAGAGACTGAGGTGAGATCGAACTTATTTTATGTCGAGCAGCGTTTACTAGAAATGTAAAGGAAGTAGTTGTAAACTAAAGTTGTCGAATTTAGTTCAGTGGCGCGGATCTAGGGAAGCGGCCCCTTTCCATTCCTTTTTTGGCGAAGAAAAAGACTCGAGGGACCGAACTTTTTTTCAGGACCATTTTCACTCCCCCTCCCACCCCCTCTCTTTATGAGCAAGCTGGATCCGCAACTGGAAATTTATAGTGAAAAAGAGATCACATGCATGATGCTATCCACAGGAAGTCCTGGTATACCCATCTTTCAGGGGCAGCTCCATCAAGTAGAGCACCTCGACTCGTATGGTAAGAAGGTAAATTTAGGAAACGAGAAAAAAGCATCCAATATGGAAAGCAAGACTGGGGAGAGGAGTTAAAAATCGTTGCTCGCAAAAGACTATTGCTACCAATTAATATATTTTAGAACATATTGACTAACGAAGAAAATTAAATGGTGCTGAAATATATTTCTAAACAGTTATTGTGTTTTTACTTGCTAAAGTGTTTCAATTTAATTGCCTTATCCGCACCCCTACCCCCTTAAATGCAAACAAAACTGCATTGCGTGACAAAACCGAAAAACGACTGAAAGCAAACGTCCGACATGTTTTGTTTGTACTTCAAAGTAACATTTCAAATCTTTTAGCGCACTACAAAACCGAGGAACGCTCCAAAAGGTACTTAGCCCTTTGAATAGATGCTGTGATACTGAAAAGTGTCGAAAGTTTAACAAAAATTGGCTGACCCTGTTGTCGTCCGACGTTTATCGGACGTTGTAAACAAGACTAAAGGACATACCATGAACGGTGAAAAAAATGCAAGAAAATGATCTCTGGATAAGTCTTCTACAACAAATAAGGTAAGAAAATTTCAAAACATTTTTTCTATGGGCTACTTTAACCTTATTTGTGTTAAGACATGTGGTGGAAAGTGAAATGTTTGTGTGACCCGCAAATTGATTGTTGACCTCGTAAGGTCAAATAACTCTTAATTTAACTAACTTTGAAATGCTCTCGCGTCGCTCTGAATCATTTGCCCAAAGAAATTTTTACGGCAATCTTAAGATCATCTTTATACAAATTAACCAACAGAAACTTAATCCGTTTGAAGGTTTAGCACATGGTGAAAAGTTGTTTTGTTTACGAGGTACTTTTAAAGAAGTAAAATATATGTCTTCGAAATAAAATTATTTTGCAAGCAAAGAACAACAAAATAATTCCCTAAATCACTCTACTAGATAACTGAAGATTGAATAATATGATTTTCATGTTTTAAATGCTGTAGCGTTACTTGTTTTTGCAAGCGAAGCTGTCAAAGTTGTGCAATAATTTTCCACCTCAAATGGCGATTTTAACGTACTTTCGTTTTTTTGAATTTCTTTTAAATAAAAAGATATTTGGCCGAAAAAAGTATCAAGTGATTTTTGTTATACCTTAATCTATCTAACTTTAAAATATGAAAGAAATCGAATTTTTATTACTTGCCAGAAAATTTCAAATTTGTCTGATTTTTACGGACAGGCGCTCTTAAAATGTCGCCTCATGCTTTCGTAAATATCGAAAAAATTAAGTAACAACAACAACAAACAAACAACAACAAAAAGTCTTTATTTTCAAAAAACAGTTACATTTTAGCTGCCCGCGTTTAGCAAAGGCTATTCTAGGCGGTCTATTCTAGTAAGTCTATTCTTATAAGTTCAGCTGGGATTTTCGCGAGGAGAAAGCAGCTAGGAAATTCGGGGGATTATATTCATTTTTGAAAAGAACTGGTCAAGCGTTCCCGCCTAGAGCGACATTCAATAATTCATAACTGCAAATTTTGATTTCATTAGCTAGTTCAATAATGCACTCTCCGCAATTAGCGATGAATAATGCGTATGAACTGTGTTGCTGATACAGTGGAACCCGTTAAGGCGACCGTCATTTTCGACGAGAGACGTGAAGTCACTTCACTTCGTCGAAGCCTGGTGATTGTGCATGTGAAACATTTTTTGTATGCTAATCCAGTCCACTTGTTTTTCTTGTATGCTAATTTCCTCAGTGCAGCTCGATCCGTAGGGTCATGGTTTTTTTAAACCAGTGTACAGTATGTGAAAAATGTTGCGTAAAAGAAGCAAGGGTACACACACATGCTCGCCCATGAAAAGTTTCATTTTTTTACTTGACCAAAAAGTCGGGAATTTGTATGAACATGCCGCGTGATACAAATTTCATGCATCTGTGACCAAGCCACAGAGGGAGATCTCAGTGATCAAAGAACGGGAACGATGGATATCCCGTGGAATTTCATTCCTGTTTTGGGCGTGCTATTGTCAATGACTCGATGGTTGCGCGCTTTGCGCGTTTACGATTTCTTATCATTAAGTGCTACCGCGCGCGGTTGATTGAACTTGAAAAATGGGGGTTTTGTCATTTTCGGAACAAAACTGTATGGTATAATTTGCTAATGTATATCTTTTGTTTTTCCTGCGTTTCGGATATTGACCTTGTAAGCAAAGGGATATAATTAATGTGCAAATTGAGTTATTGATTTATTCCAGTTTGTGAAACGAATCAGTCACATCAGATAACTTAATTTGTTATTGGACCTGTTGTATCCCCAAATCAGCGAAGGCAAGTCAGTTAAATAGAGTTTTGCAAGAGTTGTAATTATTGAATCGAAGAAAGGTGGCATTGCTTTTATGCCGCGTGTTTAAACTCCATCAGCGAGCTCGCTGGGCGCAGGTTTCGTATGCGAAGTTCTCTTTCAAGAGGCAAGAACCCTTTTGAGTAAAGCCGTTTCAATTAGTATACCACAAAAGTTCTAAAATGATTTTTGTATTCGCGGTTTAAATTGGTTACTGATTTGTCAGGAGCACCTAACAAATTATTTCGGCGGAACGCTTCAGTCACATTGATAGTTCCTAGTTAATTAGACTAACTTAAAACTAGAGGTTTCTTAAGATATCTCCCAAAACTATCTTAGGTTTCTTTAGAAAAATGCTGCCTCAACCTTTCCGGTATCATCGGAAAATTTACTGAACGCCTCTTGCTTTCGGATTGATAAAAAATGTCGTTGTGGGTACGAAATAAGGTTAGCTATGATTAATTTTTGGAAAGGAGAACGTAGCTAGTAAATTCTGGGAGTACAAGATTGCTTCAGTTCTTTAAAACAGTCGAGCGTTACTGCCTGGAGGGGCGATCTCGAATGTTCCGCTGGGCTTTTTAATACATTATTTTTTTCTGCTTTTTGAGAGGAAAGGACGTTTCTTATAAGTTCCATTGAGCTTCTTTTTTTTGTTAAAAAGATTAAGGTATTGTAATAGAAAATCCTTTTTACTTGCAGAAATTTGAAGTTGAACCATGGAACGCCGAATGCTCGTAATTCTCCTTGTACTGTGTCTTGCTTTCTCTTTGATGCGCGAGAGGTTTGTATCCTTAAATACTGTTCAAGTTACTCATATTTTTCACCGAACGAGAGAGAAACTGCGAGCATCCGTTAGTTCCTTTGATCGAGCCGCCCTCCAGCGCCATGGACGAATAAATTAACTTTGAACCGGTAAAACAAGTTTGCAAACTTGTTTAGCCTCTCGTGCAAGCACTCATCATAGTTCTATTAACTATGCACTCATGCAACAATCAAAATGGCGTCCAAGGTGACGAAGACTTATTTGTTATGCTTAGTTTAATATGCCAAACTTGAGAGTAATTAAAATTTTCGCCCTTCGATTCATTTGAAGATAATTTTAAGTTTTTGTTTTTTACGCAAGGAACCCATTAAATAATATTTTCCGCGAAACAACAGGAACTGACGTCAAATGCATCACGTGGGGTGTCACGTGGCTGCGCGTGCTTGATGGAAAAGCTAACGGATGCTCGCAGAGGTTTCTCTCTCGTTCGGCGTAGCTCGGCGTAGGAGAATCCACTAGGGTAAATATTTCACTGATGTCGGGTCAGAAGACAATAGGCCGGTTCACACTAGGGCCAAAGTGCACTTGAAGTGCACTTGACAATCAAGTAGACTTAAGGTCTACTTAGAAAAGACAAGACAATAGATTTTCAGGCATGACTACGCACAGCGTGCGTATTTATAATGGTAATTGAACTGAGTGGAGTGCAATTTGGTCTGAAATCATACGAGTGATTTCAAAATCGAACGAGCGCGCAGCGCGAGTTCGATTTGAAATCACAAGTATGATTTCAGACCAAAATTGCACGACATGAAGTTCAATTACCACTTTATTACATCCATTTTGAAATCGCACAATTTAATTCCCCAAATACAGGATTTTAGTCAGTACCAATATTGATGCGACTTATAGATGCGATTTAGAGCAAAAATAGTGCGATTCGGGAATAAATCGCACTGTTGAGAAAATGATGCGATTTAGAGCAAAAAAAGTGTGATTCGGGAATAAATCGCACTGCTGAGAAAAAGATGCGATTTGGAGTAAAAAATAGTGCGATTCGGGAATAAATCGCACTGCTGAGAGCCAATCAGATTGCAAGGATCACCAGTGATTTCAAAAAGGATGTAATAAAGATGCAAATTACTTGCGATCGCAAGTTGGTATGCAAAAGATTAGCCGTGATAAACAAAGTTGAAGCACAAAAGTACGATATGCATAAAACGCTAAGTCGATAGTAAAATATTTTTTTCTTATCACGTCAAGTTTTATTTGAACTTGATTCAGCAAAACATCGTCTCAGAGCCTGGTGTAACGCTATGCTCACGTTTTGTTAATTTTTGGGAACTTTTTCGTGCTCGTCATAAAAACATGTTTTTGTATCTTATGAGTATCGAATGCGCGCATGGCTGTAGTGTTTTTGATTGGCTAAACCTGAGAATTAGACTACAACCTTTTTTTCTCAACGTAAAATTTTTTACCCTAAGTCGGCTTGAAATACGCCTTCCAATACAACAGCTAAAGTAAAACTTGAGATCCTGCTCTTGAGAGTCTTTTAGAAGTCGTCCGTGACTGCGAATCGTAAACCAAAACGCAAAGAGCTCGTTCCCTGTGGAATTCAAAGTTGCACGCACACGTGCTTTTAGCTGCACGGCTGCACGGCTTTACTGTCATTGGTCAAGTGCGCTCCCAAGTAAGGGGTAGACCTTACTTTGAAGTGCACTTGGATTCTTTTGTTTTACGCGTATCGCCAGGGCAACAAAGAATCTAATAAGTGCGGTCATAAAAACGTTCACACTCCAAGTACGCGAGCTACACTTGGGTGATTCCCCACAAACCAACAGCACGTGCCATTCCAAAATACGTTTTTGATAAAAAAAGAAGGGAAATATGGAGCTTTTCGAAAACGAACTACTGGAAATTATTTAACTTCCTAATTACATTCAGCTGATATTAATTTTTACCTCTTTGATACATTTTACAATGAGATTTAAACGTGTAAATAAATCAGATGAGTGCTTCTATTGAAATGTAAGTCTGACTTAGAAAATGCTCTCAGAAAGGAGTTCACACTACAAGTACGTACCAAGTGCACTTCAAGTGCACTTAAGAGGCCTAGTGAGAACCGCCTAAATGGCTTCGGTGATGTCAGCCAGTGTCAAAACCAAAACCGCGACGTCCCGGATGTTCGGACAACAATTTGTAGGTCACGAAGTCGAAAAATTTTTTAGCTTTTGTGATAACCTGCAAACATTCGATTCCTTTATTTATATTCATTTTTTTTTTATCTATTTAACATAATTCAAGAGGTGAAATTGCAATCCCAAATTGTGTTAAATAAGGCAAAAACAACCATGAACACATCAAATATCTAACAGGTACAATAAACTGTCCAGCTTTACCTAGCGAATATAAGTGTAGAGTGCTAATGTTACTCTATGATCCACGATACATGTGATAAAAAGGTCAAGCCCTCCATATTCATGTTCACCTACGTTTCAAAACTGAAAGAGTCTTCGGAGAAAACCATCGAATGTAAGTTTTTAATCAATCCACTGTGATTTTTTTTTTTGCCTTATACATTTTGAACAATTTTGTATTATTCAAGATGAATTAATAATGTTATTTGCATTGAACCGTCCATTCAGTGAGTGCATTCAACCTTTTGATAATTGCTAAATTTTGTAGAACCTTATAGAGCCAAATTGTAAACGTTACTGCTTCTACTCGCAGTGCGTGTCGTTTATCTTTTAAGATTTGTTTGTAGTATTTATACTTTGGTTTAAACAACCAATTTGAAAATGTCTGATTGGCCAGTGTGAATACGATTCGGAGGAAATTCGATCTAAAAATAAATCGTCCGGAAAAGGCGTTGAATTGGTCGACACTGCTATTGATGCACTCCTGGATAAGCATAGCTTAAGTCAACATAAACATATTCTTGTGAAAGACGCGTCAGGTATCTAATTCAGGGCATGTTGAATGTAGTGTAATATTCTATACAACGGAGCTGTTGAGCTTTCATTTACACCAGAGAGTGAAAGTAACCACAATTTTATTTCTTGCAGTGAAGCTTGGAGACGGCGTCGCGCTGGACTCCTGCACAAGAAATCCCGTAAACCTGATACCCAGTCTGACGCGGGCAAAGTGGTTAATTATAATGAGGACATTGACCTGGAAGATCAGGAAGATTGGAAATTTAATGACGACGAAATCTGATTTGCAATTTGCTTGAACCAGATTTCAAGCCTTATATTTGAGCTGCATAAATAAAGTTAATCTGTTTTAGATGTGGTTACTGCGTCCTCCTTCCTTCCGTATTCATAAAAGCTATTAAACTGGGCACCTATATTAAGATAAATGAATTCCTTGGAAGCGCCGTCGAGTAGTTAAGTCCATATCATCTTCATCAATATGATGATAGGAAACTATATTCGTCGATATTTTTTCAGTTTCCTAGGCAACCGAAGGCGGCACATGAAGAGCACCAAGAAGAAAAGGGATGGGGGCCGTAATGGCTGAAAGCGCTTCTACCAATACGCGGGGATGCCAGCGATTTTTTCGTGCGCGCGTCAATAAAAAATCTATCACTTGTTGTGCCTACAGTTGAGCCTTCTATCTTTTTTATAAGGCAGACAGCTTTATTTCCAAAAAGACGTCCAAAATTCATAAAAACCTCTTATTCTAACTACAAAATTGTCACTTTTACAATGGGAACCAACTAACCAACTAAGAGAAAGTTCATTTATTATGACAACGGGGATGAAGATATTGAAACTCGAAGCTTGAAATTTTAGCAGTCCCCTCGCCAGCGGTTCAAATTCCCCCCCCCCCCCCCCCTCTTGGTAGTCGAAAACATTTCAGACCCACCCTTCTAGCCCCCTCTTAGCCCAACAATTTTTTCAGAGCCCCCCTTCGGGAGTCTAAACATTTTCGGAGCCCCCCCCCCCTCCTCTCAATATCTTCATCCCACCCCCACCCCCCCTTGTCATAATAAATGAACTTTCCCTAATTGAATCAAAATTACGCTGGCGCGTAAAAAATTGCATCAAATATCCTTAATTGCCTACTGCATATCTAACAAAATATATACCTACAATCGAGTCTTCCCTCCCTTAGAATCTAGAACACAGCAGCTTTGCCAGTAAGTTCCTAACAATCTCTACGTCAGTAACCAGTGAGGCTGTTACTACACGCGGGCAGGCAGCACGGTAGTTTGATTAGGGTCCAAAAGGTTTTAGGGCCTCCGGGCTCTGGACCCGAACACGCGAGGCTTCAGGGCTTCAAGTAAAATTATTAGGGCTTCAGGGCTCCATGTCATCTGCTACGCAGCCTGCGTAGCAGGTGTCGGGGAGAGAGGAAAAGACGCCTGCTATAAGACCCCTTTTTCTGCGGCCGCTGGCGGTTGCAAAATTACGATTAGCTAATTCACGCTGGGCAGTAAACATAGTAAATTCCCGCGTGAAATCAGCCATCTGATTGGTGAACGTATTGGTAGTTAACATAATTCGATTACCAGTAAATCGGTGGGCGTATTGCGAATTGGTGGTTTGCAAGTCTGCCATGTTGGGGGTCATACACGATAAAAGTCGTTTGCATAAAAATAAAATGTTATTTCCAAAGGATGACAATTTCATTGTTCTGACCCCCAACACGGCTGAAGCGGAAACCACCAATAGCCCGGTTCTTTTTGCAGGCGTTTCTTCACTTCTTCCCCTTTTTTTATTCGCGCTCCTTCCCCTCCCACCCCTCCCCCCCCCCCCCCCCCCCCCCCCCCCGTTCACTTCACACCTGTCACACAGGCTATCTGCTACAGGGCTCCATGTCAACCCCCACAAGGCTCCATGTCATCTTGCCTCATTTACTCTTTATTTACGTGAAACGTGATTGGTTGAAAACGTCCTTAGGGATGCATAACTTCATTTCAGAAAAATTCAGCGTGATGCGTGATTGGTACACGCTTTGCTTTGCTACCCTCTTAAAGTATCGTAATAACATAGTAAAACAACCCGGAGCATAACCACCCACTTGAAGTTTGACTCTGCTGTACAGCAGAGAAAGTGGTCATATACGAGAGGTTTTGTTTGCTGTTATTTGGCTTGTTATAACGTACGTTGATCTGTAACCAAGGTTAGCAACTATTTCAAGCAAGCATAACAGGCTGTAGAAAGGTGCGCGGTACAGTTTGAAAAATAGTTAATGATTTTATCTTTCATATTCATGAGCTCTGTCTGATGATTAATGTACGAAAAGATTATTCTCATAATCGAGCACTTGGGCTGTCCAGCAGTCTACGGAAGTTTAGAGAACGAAACAAATAACATCAGTCACCGGATTTACAACGATTTCACTCTTCTGTCATAGATCAATGAATTTGTAAGCTAGTACTTCTTTGAAACAGGCTGGATTATTTAATAAGATAGTGATTTGGTATTTAATCAGTGACAACAAGGTTGATTTTGTTGTAGAGATTTAGGTCTTCTAATGAAAAGTCCTTTTTACTTGCAGAAACTAAAAGTTTAACCATGGAACGCCGAATGCTCGTAATTCTTCTTGTACTGTGTCTTGCTTTCTCTTCGTTGCATGAAAGGTTTGTGTCGAAATATCAATATAACTTAAAGGGACACTGTCCCGGCCGATATATCGCGGTGTTTTCCCCATAATGATTATAGCCTGGAACTTGCTTTAAAGCCCACCTTTACCCAAAAGACGTTGCGGTCATTTGTTTTTGTTTTGAAATGCTCAATTGTTCATATAGTCCGGTAGCAGATAGGGGTTTCGTTCAACCCACGAGGTAGAAAAGGTTTGATAGTTGATATTGGTAGAACTTGATGCCCTGAACACTGCTCGGTAGGTAGTAGAGTTGAATTGTGGTATAGGTCCCGAGTTAAGAGGGTGTTTTTATTCAGCTGAAAAACCACAGGGTACCCAAGTCTGATTTTTAGTAAACAATTATTCTATCACTCTTACATGCTTCTGTGACGCACAAAACACTGTAGAATTCCTTATCTAACTTCGTTCTACTCCTTACTAACCAGTTTTGCACTATTAAGCCACATGCTAGTCTTCTGCGCATGTCACAAACACAGTGGCCGCTTTGTTACAACCCAATCAAATGACTACTTCTTCCGGAAAATCTCCCTGTTTGAGGAAAAAAATGTACTATTTATATACAAAACTACTCGGGTCTCACTACCTATTGACTTGTACATGTTTCTTGTCTATCTCTACGGAGATTCAATTCAGCGTTTCTAATAAGCCATGGAAAAATATAGGTGTAAAGTCATGAACAACAAACAGACATGTAAAAGCGGTTCTTCTTACCTCTCATGAAACAAAGTGGTTCATTCCACATCACCCTTTGTCTCCGAGTCACTGAGGTGCTGCACGGCCATAGTGTGGGGGTTCCTACATGTATCGTCTGCCATACACGAGCACGATTCCGTGCATGAGAGACCAGTATTGGAACAGGAATAGTGCCCTTGGCAGTGTGACTTGTTGCATTGACAAGTCGCGATCGTCAGCTCGACAAGGCTCTTTGGGGCTGGATCATTTGTCATGTAGACTGGTTTCAACTGATCCTCCATGACCATCTGGGCCCTCCAAATCCTGCATGGCGTCTAATGAGCATCTCCAGACATAGGTTTGGTAACACGCTCGCTTCATGTGCTGCATAAGACTGTTGGATGTCGGGGGGAGCATCTCACTTTTGTGTTTATGCTGGCAGAAAATGAGGTACCTCAGGTCATCCGTGGTGCTACTACCCCTTCTCGTAGATGGGTACAGGTCGCAGATGAAGGCCTCCGTCTTCATTGCAGTCGTCCTGTCTATCTGCTGTCGCTGACCAAACAGTGTAAGGGTGATCTGATGGTCGACACTGCGCTTCAGGGCATTCCAGGACTTCTTCTTTCCAATCCCAGCCAGACTACTCGTGGAATCGCTGCCAGTAAGTGCATGGAATGCTGGCAGCGACTGACAGAGTCTCCATCCGAGGTTCTCTTGAATGATATGGACTGGGATAAAGCGCTGACGGTCTTTCACGCCCGTTCGAAACCATAACTGTTCGCAGCCGATATCACTGAAGTGAGTGACACACAAGATTAGGACGTCTGTATCTGTCGACTGAATGATGATCATGGCCGTTGGAGACTGACGCGCAGCGTAGGCAGCATGCAGGATCATCCTAGTATCTGCCTCCTCGTGATTGGACCTTAGCTCTCTGATCTCTTCTGTTGGCCTTGTACTAGTTATGCTTACTGCCTTCTCGCCTTCTACAAATCCTCCGGCGATGAGTAGTTGCTTTCCCTGTGGAAGCCTTTCTTCTCCGAGTTTGCACAGTGAAGATGTCAGGAAGTCACAAAGGTTTACCTTGTTTTGGGGGTTTGTTATATACTTCGCCCATTGCTTGGGAACTGGTGTAGAAGGAATGGATATCTTAACTTCAAGAGCAGCTGATGACCCTCTTTTGGTACGCTCTCCAGCTTTGATCGAAACTGGCCAATACTACAGTTGCTGCTGGATAGAGGCGATGTCACAATACTGTAGAACGTAGAGGCTAGCTCCCCAAATGTGCTTGCTCTGCCTGACTTGTGCATCTGTATTAGGGCCATACCATCCAAGATTTGAACTGATGAATGCGGTGTAGCGGGAAGTCTTGGGGTAGCATCAATACCATTCTCCAGAACAGATGCCAAGACACTTTTGGCAGTCTTTCGCAGGCTTTACTGTCATTGGTCAAGTGCGCTCCCAAGTAAGGGGTAGACCTTACTTTGAAGTGCACTTGGATTCTTTTGTTTTACGCGTATCGCCAGGGCAACAAAGAATCTAATAAGTGCGGTCATAAATACGTTCCCACTCCAAGTACGCGAGCTACACTTGGGTGATTCCGCACAAACCAACAGCACGTGCCATTCCAAAATACGTTTTTGATAAAAAAAGAAGGGAAACATGGAGCTTTTCGAAAACGAACTACTGGAAATTATTTAACTTCCTACTTACATTCAGCTGATATTAATTTTTACCTCTTTGATACATTTTACAATGAGATTTAAACGTGTAAATAAATCAGATGAGTGCTTCTATTGAAATGTAAGTCTGACTTAGAAAATGCTCTCAGAAAGGAGTTCACACTACAAGTACGTACCAAGTGCACTTCAAGTGCACTTAAGAGGCCTAGTGAGAACCGCCTAAATGGCTTCGGTGATGTCAGCCAGTGTCAAAACCAAAACCGCGACGTCCCGGATGTTTGGACAACAATTTGTAGGTCACGAAGTCGAAAAATTAGTTAGCTTTTGTGATAACCTGCAAACATTCGATTCCTTTATTTATATTCATATTTTTATCTATTTAACATAATTCAAGAGGTGAAATTGCAATCCCAAATTGTGTTAAATAAGGCAAAAACAACCATGAACACATCAAATATCTAACAGGTACAATAAACTGTCCAGCTTTACCTAGCGAATATAAGTGTAGAGTGCTAATGTTACTCTATGATCCACGATACATGTGATAAAAAGGTCAAGCCCTCCATATTCTTGTTCACGTACTTTTGATAACTGAAAGAGTCTTCGGAGAAAACCATCGAATCAGTGTAAGTTTTTAATCAATCTACTGTGATATTTTTTTGGCCTCATACATGCATTTTGAACAATTTTGTATTATTCCAGATGATTTAATAATGCTATTTGTATTGAACAAGCCATTCAGTGAGTGCATGCTTTCAACCCTTTGATAATTGCTAAATTTTGTAGAACCTTATAGATCCAAATTGGAAAACGTCACTGTTTCTACTCGCAGTGCGTGTCGTTTATCTTTTAATATTTGTTTATAGTCAGTTTATACTTTGGTTTAACAACCAATTTGAAAATGTCTGAATGGCCAGTGTGAATACGATTCGGAGGAAATTCGATCTAAAAATAAATCGTCTGGAAATGGCGTTGAATTGGTCACTCCTATTGATAGACTCCTGGATTAGCTTGGTTTAAGTCAACATAAACATATTCTTGTGAAAGACGCGTCAAGGTATCTAATTCAGGGCATGTTGAATGTAGTGTAATATTCTATTCTGAGCTTTCATTTACACCAGAGAGTGAAATTAACCACAATTTTATTTCTTGCAGTGAAGCTTGGAGACGGCGTCGCGCTGGACTCCTGCACAAGAAATCCCGTAAACCTGATTCCCAGTCTGACGCGGGCAAAGTGGTTAAGGAGGACATTGACCTGGAAGATCAGGAAGATTGGAAATTTGATGACGACGAAATCTGATTTGCAATTTGCTTGAACCAGATCACAAGCCTTATATTTGAGCTGCAGAAAGAAAGTTAATCTGTTTTAGATGTGGTTACTACGTTCTCCTTCCCTCTGTATTCGTAAAAGTTATAAAGGCACCCATATTAAAATAATTGAATTCCTTGAAAGCGCCGTCGAGAATTTAAGTCCATATCATCTTCATCAATATGATGATAAGAAAATATATTCGTCAACAATTTTTCAGTTTCCTAGGCAACCAAAGGTGTCACATGAATAGCACCAAGAAGAAAAGGGATGGGGGTCGTAATGTCTGAAAGCGCTTCTACTAATACGCGGGGATGCCAGCGATTTTCGCGTGCGCGCGTCAATAAAAAAATCTATCGCTTGTTGTGCCTACAGTTGAGCCTTCTATCTTTTTTATAAGGCAGACAGCTTTGTTTCCAAAAAGACGTCCAAAATTCATAAAAACCTGTTACTCTAACTAAAAATTGTCACGTTTAAAATTGGAACCAACTAATTGTCTCAAAATTACGCTGGCTCGTGCAAAAATTGCATCAAATATCCTTAATTGCCTACTGCGCATCTAACAAAATACCTGCAATCGAGTCTTCCCTCCCTTAGAATCTAGAACACAGCAGCATTGCCAGTAAGTACCTAACAATCTCTAGGTCAGTAACCAGTGAGGCTGTTACTACACGCGGGCAGGCAGCACGGTAGTTTGATCAGGGTCCCAAAAGGTTTTAGGGCCTCCGGGCTCTGGACCCGAACACGCGAGGCTTCAGGGCTTCAAGTAAAATTATTAGGGCTTCAGGGCTCCATGTCATCTGCTACGCAGCCTGCGTAGCAGGTGTCGGGGAGAGAGGGAAAGACACCTTCGATAAGACCCCCTTTTGTTCATTTCTGCGGCCGCTGGCAGTTGCAAAATTACGATTAGCTAATTCACGCTGGGCAGTAAACATAGTAAATTCCCGCGTGAAATCAGCCATACGGAAAAGCGCGCGCCAGGATCTGATTGGTGAATGTATTGATAGTTAAAATAATTCGATTACCAGTAAATCGGTGGGCGTATTGCGAATTAGTGGTTTGCAAGTCTGCCATGTTGGGGGTCATACACGATAAAAGTCGTTTGCATAAAAATAGAATGTTATTCCCAAAGGATAACAATTTCATTGTACCACCAATAGCCCGGTTCTTTTTGCAGGCGTTTCTTCCCTTCTTCCCCTTTTTTTATTCGCGCCCCTCCCCTTTCCCCTCGCCCCCCCCCCCCCCCCCCCCCCCCCCCCCCCCCGTTCACTTCACACCTGTCACACAGGTTATCTGCTACAGGGCTCCATGTCAACCCCTACAAGGCTCCATGTCATCTTGCCGCATTTACTCCTTATTTACGTTTGGTTGAAAACGTCCTTAGGGATGCATAACTTCATTTCAGAAAAATTCAGCGTGATGCGTGATTGGTACACGCTTTGCCGCCACCTTCTAAATATCGTAATAACATAGTAAAACAACCCGGAGCATAACCACCCACTTGAAGTTTGACTCTGCTGTACAGCAGAGAAAGTGGTCATATACGAGAGGTTTTGTTTGCTGTTATTTGGCTTGTTATAACGTACGTTGATCTGTAACCAAGGTTAGCAACTATTTCAAGCAAGCATAACAGGCTGTAGAAAGGTGCGCGGTACAATTTGAAAAATAGTTAATGATTTTATCTTTCATGTTCATGAGCTCTGTCTGATGATTAATGTACGAAAAGATTATTCTCATAATCGAGCACTTGGGCTGTCCAGCAGTCTACGGAAGTTTAGAGAACGAAACAAATAACACCAGTCACCGGATTTACAACGATTTCACTCAGTTTTCTGTCATAGATCAATGAATTTGTAAACTTCTTTGAGACAGGTGGATTATTTAAGTAACAATCCGTGTAAGAAGTAGGCAATTCTCTATTGTTCCGATGCATTTCGCTTTCCCCACATAAGAATGTTTAGATTTTCGTACTGAGAATACGTCAACCTATGGATAACATGGTTTTGAAATAAAATTTACTGAAACTTTATTTTAAAGCGATGTTTCTTTTGTGTTACAAGATTTCATCCAATCGTGAGACTCCAAAACAATGGCCAAGAAAGACTTCTAATTTTCCATGTTCCCCACATAGAATTTTTGTTGCATTAAAAATCACAATAGTTTTCACTAAAAGGGAATCAATTAGTAAACTAGAGATAAATAAATGCGCTGCCTGATGAAGTTATGGTAGATTTTCATGTTTTAGCCAATGAAGTGGACGAAATACAGCACAGAAAGTGATCACGGCGCGCACAGCATTTTGTGTGAAGGTCGGCCTTCAAGCTTGCTTTATTTTCTTAAAATAGGAAGAAAAAAATCACCAAAAGTGATGAACGCAAAGAAGTATGAACTAAAAAGACAAAATAATGACTAAAAAATCAAAATTTCATCAGATTGGAAACTTTGATTTCGTGACAGGCGGTCAAGAAATAGCTAGAACTGATGTACTGTAATTGAGTAATTCACTTCCATCCTTGTAATCCTGCGGTTCTTCTGTTTTGCTAGCTATAGAATCTTTTTATCCAGTTTAGTTGTATATTTGGGGGCAGTTGGCAATATAACATTAATTAAACACAATTAAGTTATTTTGGCGGCACAGTTTCCCTGTAAAGGTACGTTAATAACTTTATTTAACGAGGGTAGGTGGAGTACATTAATTACTGGTCGCCCAGTAGTTTTGATGTAATATGAAGTATATGACAAGTATTGGTGGTATATATGAACTATAGGTGGTATATATGAAGTATATGACAAGTATTGGTGGTATATATGAAGTATAGGTGGTATATATGAAGTATATGACAAGTATTGGTGGTATATATGAAGTATAGGTGGTATATATGAAGTATATGACAAGTATTGGTGGTATATATGAACTATAGGTGGTATCAGAAACCCATAAGTGGGTTGAAACGTGTAACGCGCATTCACAGCTTCCGACTATTCATTTTTTGCTTAGTACCATATTTGGAAACCCCTCTCGGTCCCTTGAGATTGGAAGCAAGTTGTTCTAGCGAATTGATTGGTTAATATTTTTAGCTTGATTTTCCAAATATGGCTGTAACAACTTCTTAGCAAATTGAATAATCGGAAGCTTCTTTTGAAGCGTACAAGAGACAGTTGCACGTTTCAACCCACTTAGGGACCGTTCATTATTTATGGGAGGGGGGGGGGATGGGTGAGAAAATGGGGGGACCTGAAATTTTAGCCACTGCAAAAGGGGGGGTCCTGGGGAAATTTTTTTGTTATGGAGGGGGGTCTTGAAATTTTAAACAGACGATGTCTTAAATAAAAAAGCAAAAACATAACTACAGTGTGTACCAATAAGAGCGGGGCACCCCAGATTTCATGGCTGGGAGCCTTTGGGCTCTCTATGATTCTTCTAAGAGCACAGCCTTGCACAGTATTTTGGTGCAGTCAAGGAGCATGATTTATAATTTAATTTCTTTATTTGGTACTTCCATAATTGTACACGACAACTTAAAGTTTTAACCCACCATTAAACATACAGTATTACTGGATTGTAACAGTATTAAACTGAGGGTTTTAGTGATTGACGTTAAAAGTATTAATTAGTATTTGTAACCCTAGCCAAAGGAATTTTCCTTATCTGCTACGTGGACATTAAGTTGAAGAACTGTTAGTAGTATCTTGTAGTTATCAGTTCGTCCCTTGTCATCCTTGTAAGTGAGTCAACCCACCCACGTGCACCACTCCCGATTTCTGGGTTGCTCAGTTGCTCAGTAGCAGTGGTTTTGTATATTGCAATAAATCTTTATATAGCCCAGCTGAATCTTGGTTGTGATAGTAATAAACAACTATTAAAGTCTTAACTCTAGTTGTTCAAATAATGCACAGTGGAACAAGTGATTGAATTGCTTCGATAAAGAAAACCACACAAGAGTCAAAATGCCATAAGTTGAAATTACTATTTATTAATAAATTTTACTGAAAATTATTCTAAACTTTTTTTCATTTCCTGTTACAACATGTTATGGTTTTTTTGCTTTTATGTCTGGTTTATACTAGATTATGTCTGGTTTATACAGGTTTATGTCTCCTCCATATCTGCATTCCCATCATATCCTCATTCCCATCGTACCCCAGGCCCATCATATCCCAAATTTACACCTATATGCTTAAAACTAAATATGATATTAGAAGCACAGTTTTTAATATCAAGACAGCAATACGTTCACCCCCAAATTTTCACCTACTTTAGATCTGAAAACCAACACGCTAGCCACTACATCATCGCGCCCCCACAAAAATACAGTATGGATACATACAATACAACTTTTATTTTATAGAAATCAGATTAATAGTGTGGAGGGGGGGGGGGGGGGGGGGGGGGGGTACTGAAATTCTTCCCCAACAGAACAGGGGGGACCTGAAAAAATCCAGATTTACAAAGGGGGGGACATGAAAAAAAATGGAAAATTTGTTAATTTCTCACCCATCCCCCCCCCCCCCCCCCCCCCCCTCCCATAAATAATGAACGGTCCCTTATGGGTTTCTGGTGGTATATATGAAGTATATGACAAGTATAGGTGGTTCGACGATCTTAAATTTTCGATTTTATGCACTCACGGCGTTATAAGAAAACTCCAACGACGTATACATTTTCTGGAAGCTTAATAAATGTAGAATCGCTCTTTATAGTTATAAATTTCGAAAAAAGAAACCTCTACTAAAAAAGGACGATTCCAGATTCGCCAATAAATCTTTAAATCTGGTTCGTTTCGGCGCGCAAGTTCACAGAGCGTCATAATTAATATCGAAAATGTTTCATCGCATGGTACCGAGTGATGATTCATTCCTTTTTCTTTCCCCTCCTGACGTTTGACGATCTTAGCGCCGGTGCATCTGTCTACAAAAAATATCAGAACTTTGAACTGAACGGAGCGTGTAAAATCACGAGAACCAATCCAGTATACTGATGCCTTATAAATAGAAACTTAAAAACTTTCCAAGTTCTCATCAGGCTTTTCTTTCAAGATTGGTTAATACTTTGGTTTAAACAAACCAATTCGAAAACGTTTGATTGGCCAGTGAGACTACCATTCGGAGGAAATTCGGTTAAAAATAGATCGTCTGAAAAAGGCGTTGAATTGGTCACTTCTATTGATATCAAGCTACCTAATTCAGGGCACGTTGAATGTAGTGTAAAGAAAAGCTTGAGCGAGATATTCCATACAACAGTGCTGTTGAGCTTTCATGTATACTAGAGAGTCAAAGTAAAGTCATGAAATTTTCTTTCATGCAATGAAAAGATCAGGAAGATTGGAAACTCAATGATGACGCCTAATTTGCAATTTGCTTGAACCAGATTTCAAGCCTTATTTCGAGTAGCAGAAATCTCGGAAGTTAATCTGGTTAGATGCGGTTACTGTGATCTCCTTCCTTCTGTATTCGAAAAAGCGATTGATAGCACTCATATTCGGTTTAATATCAGAATTTCACAATAGCATATTTTTCAGTTGACGGAGCAACTAGTAAGGCATTCAAAAAGACTGGATCCAACCGATTCTGAACCGACTTTCGGTTGATGTCTTACTGGCGGTTTTTTATTTGTTGCATTCTGATATTAAAAACCTGACGGTGAATAATGGAAGATAATGTCGGCTTTATTTCAATATTTTATTATGCCGCCTTCATTTTAAGCACAGTATAAAAGAAAAAGAATTGACTTTGTATTTAGTGATGAATCAGCGAAACCAAGATATTAATTTATTTATCGTCCACTCGCAATCTTATCGAAAGCCTCTTTTGTCTAGCGGTGGGGAAAGTTTAAAAAAAATCTTCATTAAAACTCAAAAATTTTACATTCGTTCCATTTCGCACGACAAAAATTTTGGACTTACTTATTGTAATTTCGGACTAAATTGGGACAAATTTTCGGATAATGGAATCGACTGGAAACTGTACTTAAAATTATCTTAATGCCTTAGGTTGTGCCAAAAATGGAAAAACCTATTCAGCCTGATTTCTCACTATTCAGCCAAGAACACCATTTCACCCTGTCACGTAAATAACGGGTTCTTTTTAATATGCGGGCTTTTACTGTATTTTGGAAAAGTTTTTGAATTATGTAATTCAGTGTTGGAGCTAAAAAGGCTATTCAAAAGAAGCAATAAATATATTTTTAAAGCGAACACCTGCCCCTTTATGAGTTATATTTGTAGTTCATTCGTTGGGTTAAAATCGATTATTTTTAGGGGCTGTAATATTTGACCATCGTCATCGCCATTTCGCTTTATATACATTTCAGAGCATTTCCGTCAGCGTGTTTTGTTTTTCTTTACGTTTTCTATCAAAAGCAGTCTATCCAGTAAAACTTGTGTTCCATTTACATGATAATTCTCACTGTATCAACTCTAGGGAAATGTCCAGAAAAGAGTCCACCATTGACAACAGTGAATTAGAACTGAGTGACATTCAATTTTTTCATTTTAGGGATTTTAGTGTCGCTAAAACAACTGCTAAATTAAATTTAATTAGCGAGTGTTCATGAATTGAAACTGGCACTGAAAGTGAACTAAGAAAACAACATGCCGGCTCTCTTTTGCAGATATAAAACACGGAGCGAAATTACACCTTCGCTTTTCGAGTAAAATGTATAAAACAGGGAACAACACAATGAAAAAACAATATAATTGTAGTTAGTTTCAAGACAATTTTCCTACCTCCTGTTTGTAACTTCCTATCATTGCCTTATGCTTGCCATGAGAAGTAATAATTATTAGGGAAGTAATAATTTGACTGCAAGTGTATTTTTATTACAGTGAAGAACTGTACACGACTTTTTGCCTGAAGAGCTGTGTACAGCTGATTAGTTCTCAACGATCGCTGAATTTAATGGATTTAGCAGTTATTCTAAAGTATTAACAAACTGCAAAACACAACCGAAAAAAAAAAACCTCGGAAAATCCTGAAAGAAAAGTCAGGGCACAAGTCAAAAAAGGCGGCACTTAAAACATTTTTTTTTTACTTTGCAACAGCGGTCAACAATACGTGTAAAGATATTAATAGATATTTTTCACAAACAGCAAGCTATTAAAGTATTACTGACTGGTTCCGCCGAGGCGCATCAGAAGCACCCTGTTAGTCGCAACGAATTAATGATGCGACTAGAGAAACACCTAGCTTACAAACAAACCTTTTCTAATCACAAGCTGTAAAACAGGGTAACTGCAAGTAGCAGTTAATGTTACAACTAATTTTAGGGATGATAGCTTTCATTATGGATTTGTCTAATGATGTAGTCGCTTTACATCATGTAGATCGCGGCGTTTCTACCGTTTACTGCTGGTGTAATTGTTCATCAGCCGATGGATGGAGTCGAGTGGATGTGTAACACTATATCTAACATTGTAGTCGTTTTTCAGTCAGTCGTGGATTTAAATTTCTATTATTTCGGCTAGGGATACAGCAAAAAAATATGTCGCAAAATTTAGCAGGATGTGTAGGTGTCTTTACCCAACGCAAACGTCGTTTTTTTTTTCAATTAATCTTAGTATCCCATCTTTATTTCTGTGCTTGACTCGTTCATGGTTACTAAAATGACAAATGTGATATAAATATAGGCGAGTTAAAGCCAATAGTCAGTTTGGACAACTCAAGTTTATTTGCGTAAGCTTGCAAATAGAGGAAATTTTAATTATATTATTTTTCGCCTAAACAACCTAAAGCTTATTTCGTATTCGGAAACCTTTGTTTTTTCCGTAGGTGAAAAACACTTTTATCAAATATGACTTGCTTGACAATCCCAAAGACTGGTATGTAGTAAAACGTATCAGTGTTAAAATCGCTGTTCTGAGAATTTAAAAAAATTCTATGGCCTTGAGTTTCTTATTTTATTAAAAAAAAAAAGTCACTGCCATTTGCTATTTCGCAATCAGCTTATAACAAATTGCCTAAATACAAAAAGAAATAACAGGCATAAATTTGAACTGTTAAACAATACACCTGTCATGAAATGACACTAATGAAATAGGCGCATGCAATGAAAATCACGAAGAAAAACACACAGTACGTGCTTTTAGCCTATACTCACGAGTTAATATTTTTTTTACTCCGTGCCCATCTAGAATTTCATCAGTTGGTTCACCTTAAGAGATCATTTACAGTACAAATTCTTGCTTGTCAGGCTAGTGACCAGTCGTATGTCCTAAACGCCTCTTGCACTGACCACAGACTGTTATTAGGGTGAAATATGTTCGCTCGGCGTGGATGACATTCGGTATGGTAAAGACAGATATGTTTGTTAATGTTTCTCCCAGTCGCACCAATACACCGAATGCAAATATGGCCGCCAGGCAATTTTTTGTTTGGCCAAGTTTTCAAAGAAATTAATGACATCGCGTAAACAAATGCTGCTAAGTGTATCATCTTGCAAAGTTTGAGTGTTTTTGGTTTAACGGTTGCAAAGCTATGGCTCACTGAAATTTTAAGCATTTGTATGAGAAAAGACATTCTATCCTGACTAGCCTCGCTTTCATGTTTTTCCCAAAATTTGATTGCCTATAACTTCTCCTGAAATAAGAATATAGCCTTGAAAATGCACACAATGACTTATTTTGACCTAATCTTTATCATTATTTAATTGCCTTTCTTTTCTTGAGAACCTGTCCAAACAAAAAATTGTTGGGCGGCCATATTTGCATTCGGTCTATAGTGCATAGTGTTGGACTGTTAATGTATAAAATATATTTTTAATAAACGCAACACATCATGATATATGTTTCCATTTAGTTGTAAGTACTAAAAGGAATAAACATCATTAGGTATAATACGCCGCGTCTTCCGAGTAAAATATATGTTATGGTGCAATTTTCTCCTTGGCGCAAATGTTATTTTCCTTTGTTTTGGGGTAATATATGATAATGTATGATAATGTATGATAATAAAATTTGCGCCAAGGATAAAATTGCACCACAACATATACATACAAGTGCAATATTTAAACTATTATAACAAATACGCGACAAGAAGAGACAATGAAAATAAATGGCATTTGCAATTAGTGTCCATAGCAGATAAAGGCTCGCCTCATGATTATTTTCCCTATTCGTCATGTGTTTGTTAATCACCAAAGGATAAAAATAACGGAAAATTTTGACGAAAACAAAGCCCGATAATTAATTATGTTGAAAAGAAATGAAGGCAACCTATTAAAATTTAAAGAAATGAAAATGTCAACTATGTTGACTTAAAAAAAAACGCAAAATGCATTAACCGTTTTTTCTCGGGGAGATGTTACTGATTTGCATGCAACGAAAAAACAACTCGAATCCGCCGTATTGAGCAATTACTTTAGAGCCGTGAATAATCGTCTGTCTTCATTAAGCAATGGTTTGTCTCCAACTCAGCGGTTCTAAAAGCACCTGTTTGTAAAAGGAAAAGCTTCTCTGACAATTATATTCCGTGGTTGGTATAGCCGATATGTTTTAATTGTCTTGCACCTCGAGGTGATGATTGAGGCGCATTTGTAGCAAAAAGGGACCGCAAGAAAAGCATCAACAGCCTGTTATTTCTTGCCGACAAATGATCAAGTCGTTTACTTTGCTTGCGAATAAGATTTACACCAAAGGTTGACATTTGCGATAAACTAAAGACGAAATACTAATAAAACATCTAATTGACTCGATTGTGAAATCATGTCCTCTTCCACATCTGAACCTGGTTCGTCCCTTCATGAAGAACTGGCATCTCGTTCCATGTCAAGTGTTGCTGGGGAGTCGTTTCTGTACGCCTTCATTGTGTTTGTCGGTACTGTCGGCAACATCGCCGTTCTGTTGGTGCTGTATAAAAACCATCGCCTTCGCAACATTCCAGCTTATTTCGTGATTTCCCTGGCGATATCTGACATTATAATGCTGGATCTCTGCGCGCCATTCTCCATTGCAGTTCTTATCACGGGAAGGTGGATTTTCGGAGACTTTATTTGTCAGATTCAAGGTTTCGTTGTTATGTTGGTAGCATGTGCCTCGTTGGGGACTCTTGCTTTGGTTGCCGTGAACAGGTGAGAACTACCTTTACAATTTAGACTGCTGCGAATGAAGCGCTGCATGAACGGGAAACTGAATCAAAAGCAAGGGCAGGCGATTGTTGCGTTCGAATTTTTGTTTTACGCTGCCTCATTTGTTTTCCACAATTCAAGGACCTGAAAAAGGCTGGTTTTTATTATTCGAGTTGTGCACTATATAATATAATATTTTTAATTCAGTTTTCGTGCAATGCGAATTAGGTTATGGGGTCTAGAAAGTTTAAATTTAAAATAATCACTTTTAAATTACGCTCGAAATAAAAAATTGTGCCTTCAGCGAAATGATAGGACAACTATTTTTTGATTTTGTAAGTGGTTTACACCTTAAAAATAGACGAGATTGAAGAGCAAATATTGCGTTGACACATGTCTTCTTTGATGAGAACCTGTACGCAATTTGTAAGTGTATTAAAATTTCGAATTTTCCATTTAATACTGAGTCGGGCGAACCACATTTAATACGAACAGATTCCGTGGTCCCTTCGGTGTCCGTTTTAATGGGGTGTCCGTATATTATGCGGGTTCACATGGATGACATAGTTTAGAGTGTTTTATTGTCACGGTCTTAAAGTGCCTATGAAATGTATTTTTTTTATTTGTTTTTCATTAGTTTATTATGTCCAAAGAACGAAAACAATAATCATTTCTCAAGGAAAAGAAAGAAAATAGGTTTTCTAGCCCCTCGAAGATGCGTCACTTCGGTTGAAAAGTGGCTCCAATTTTTGGAGAGCCTGGGGCGAGTGGGCGTGCGTGATGACGTAAATTACGCAAATAGTATGACACATTGGTTTGTTTACGCTATAATTCCCTTAGAATCCTTTAGCGTGATGGTCATTTTGCCAACGTTTTTGGCTGTACAAATGTCAGACAGCGCCCAATATGTTTCTTTACAGTCCTCTGAAGGTGAAGAGGATCAGTTTCGGATCACTCTTGATCAAATGAAATGATCGTGTCCACTGTAGTTTTGCCGTAGCGAGGCGAACCGACTGTGCCGCTTGAGCGAAGGAAGTGAACATGAACGTGAAAGGTATACATTTCAGTAGCACAGCGTCTCAGTGGTTCGCCAGTTGAGTTGTAAGCTTATTGAACGCAGAGGCGTTTTTGTTATTTCTTTTTAGTGGCTCGTTGACTAGCGTTTATCGAACGCGAACGATATATTTGTGGTACAAACAATGTATATTGCATCATTGATATTAGCGCATTAAGGCTGGTTTTCACTAGCGCATAAGCATAAGCACAAGCCAACATACGCAGACTCAGTAACGTGTTGATCATTAGTGCCTATTGTTCTGTTTTGTTCAAACAATTGGAACTAATGATCAACATGTTACTGAGTCTGCGTATGTTGGCTTGTGCTTATGCTTATGCTTATGCGCTAGTGAAAACCAGCCTTTAGCGACTCGGCCGATCTTCTCTGAAGTTCATTGATCGCGCGTGGAGGTTATGAGCTTATTTTATCGGCTTGGCAGTTCGCCCGTCTACTTAAAGTTCTTTTTTCAATGCGAAGGATATATGTCTTAGCTTCTTGGCGGTTTGCTAGTTGAAAGTTTCTAAATTATATTGATATGTTATGCATATCCGAGGTGGTGTTTTTCAGGCGGCTTGCTGAATTGAATGTGAATTGTGTATTTTTAGCGGCAAGGCGCCTTGTAGCGTATTTATTTATTCAAAATGTTTGAACTCAAGTATATACGTAATAATTAAGTTTCTTTGTTCAGTGTCTTGCCTGCGATTGAACGTTTCTGGAAATTTTAACCACTTGGCGGCTTGTAAGTGAGTTCAAAGTATCGTGTTTACATTTATATGTCTGATTTATATTTCATTGTATAAAAATTGATCTGATCGAATACGCAATGGTTCGGCGATGTATTTTGTTACGAATAGTCTTACGCATTTGTACATGTAGATTTTTGATAGATGTTTCGTAGAAAAGAAGCCTGCTAGTGAACACTTGCGTCGGTGCACTTTGAATTTTATAATTCGGAATACCGTACGTATAAACATTTATATTACTCGCCAGTCAGTACCGATCGAGTCAGTATATTTTTGTAGGCCTCACTGACTTCGACGGCTCTCCAGTCGAGCTGAGGCTTGAAGGAACTTCTAAACAGGATATGGATTGGAAAATTATGCTTGAATAAACGGCCTCACCAGCCGGAATGTTACATGTATTTTGTTTTTGTAAAATAATATTAATCTTAACAATAAGCGCTTTCATTGAAAACAACATCCCTTGACGTACCCTTTCCGATGTCGGCGAACAAATTTGGTGTATTTCGCCGGCCTATTTTCCTCTAGAGCAAAATAAAGCTTTGTTACACCCTCTGTTATCGAAGAATTCTAATATCTCGTACGTTTGAGGCCGCTCGCCACATAATATTGTCCACCTCTAGCGACGTCTCTTGTCAGCTCTCTTGTTCTCTATATTCCCGCAGCAGTTTGTACAACTATTTACGTCACAGTGTAATATGACACTGGTTTTGGCCGCGCACAAATTGGAGCCACTTTTTAGCGCCAACAACCTAACTTTGAGACCATAAAAAAAGCGTTTCGCATCGTCCCTAACACTTTAAACCTTTTATTCCAAGGTCTAAAAAGGTGAAACTTTAGATACATCAAAAAATAAATTTCATTTCATAGGCACTAGTAGATAAAATATGAGCGGGAGATCTGCGGTATGGGCGTTAAACGCCCATACAGATCTCGCGCGAATATTTTATCGTACTTGTGAAATGCAACATTGAGTAGAGACCTGTATGAAAAGTTAATTCTACTGTTTAATAATTCATCAACTCAGTTGATTTGTATTGGGGTTAACAAAGGTATACATGTGACTCAAATACTGTCTATTTATTGGTCATAACTGTTGTGAATTATTAATGACTTTTACAAGGAGAAATACAGTAAACTACCGTATCTAACCCCACTAAGACACTAATTAAAACATTGTGATAAGACAAACGTTCGTTTCGTTTCCTTTCAACCAAACTGATAGTATATGTGCATGTAGCTGACTGACTTGGCGCATTTGCTGGAGAACATTTTTGTCGCTTAGAATTAGCCAAATTGTCCGTATTGAATGACTTTAACTTTGTATGAGATTGTTTAATCGGGACGAAAAAACTGTCAGTTATCCGTATTAACGGGTGTCCGTATTAAGCAGGTAAATTTTAGAGAGAATGTATGGGCTTTCGGCCAGGGCCAAGACTACTGTCCGTAATGACGGGCCGGGTGTTCGTATATTAACAAGGGTCGACTGTATTATTATATCTCCATTCCCTTTAACGCATGCATGTTTGTAATATCAACGTCTCACATTTTGTTTTGCATTAATTTTTTGTTGAGGAAAAAATCTATCATCGTGATTATTTATAATAAAAGATAAATTCTAATTTATGCCAGTAACTGTATTTACAAAGACCACCGTAACGAAATAGAAGCACCGGATCCTGTAGTAAAGGATCTAATCAGCTATAAAATAATGAAACGATTTGATAAAAAAGCAAGTCTGATTCACGGTACGGAGACGACTATATTCATAAAATATCCAATATTACGAAAGGCACAGCCTTTCTTCTTCAGGGTCTTAGAGATATCGTAAGGCAAAAACGTTACAATTTAAAATTTGAAAGGGGGCGGGATTAAATATGATACTATAACAGCATAAACTATAGTGACAAAGTAAATGTAAATAGCCGTAAATGACGAATTTAATCGAATATTAAGAAAAACGTGCAACACGATACCATACTTTATATAGGTAATGGAAAAAGGAAAAAAAAAACATTTTAAGATGTCATGTTTCATCTTTTCTATTTAATCTATTCACCGGTGTAATATTGACCAGTTGCTCTTTGTGCAAACACAGTAGCCTGTTCCAGGCGTTCAAATAGTGGGGAAAGTGCGAATAGTTGGGGAAGGCGCGAAGAAAAGCGAGCGAAAAAAAAAATGCGGGGAGGCGAGGGACTCGCATCCTTTCCCCAGTCTCCCCGCATTTTTTTTCGCTCGCTTTTCTTCGCGCCTTCCCCAACTATTCGCGCTTTCCCCACTATCTGAACGCCTGGAACAGGCTACAAACACAGCTACTTAGCTCAGAAAGTCGGCAAAGCCAAAATAAAAAAAATAACAATAGACTGAATCATACAGCTGCTTAGAGTCGTTCGATAGAAAAGTACAAACGTCGCTTAACGGATGGGTTTAAACGATCATCGAAAAAGTCTTACGCCCGGTTCAGACGCCGAACTTTTCATGAGCCCAACTAATTCGAATTTGGACCGACCCAAATTAACAAAAGTGCGCCTGTTGATTCAGACGCCGAACTTAATTAGCCAAACTTAATTCAGTTTGAAGAGAAACAAATCGAAAGGTCAGCGATTTTCAGGCAAAGTGTAAACATGGCGGACGATGTCAGAACACGCACCAGTCGTCCCATATAAAATAAGTTATAATAATTTATGCATTAGGTTCGGCTCATGAAAAGTTCGGCGTCTGAATCAAAGCCGTTCCAAAGCTGAAATTTGAGCCGTTCCAAATTCAAATAGCCATTAACCGATTCAGACGCCGAACTTTTCATGTACCTAGTTCGGCACATGAAAAGTTCGGCGTCTCAACCGGGCCTTAGTTTCGGGGCCGTGTCCATCACACTCGAGGAATGCGCCTTAAGGTTAAATTTTCAAAGAAATGTTGCCTACATACTGATCATGAATATGAAACGAAATTACCATAAAAGTGAGCAAACTGATAAAAAGAACCATGATAATAATGTGGGAATATGACAATGGTTAGCGGAATAACCAAGAAAATTCACAGCCGATCGAGCGATCGAGTGAAATGTTTAGCCAAATTACCAACTAGTTGAAAATTATTTAAGATTAAAAGTTAGCTAAAAACTCAGTTAAAAATAAATTAAAAAAGAGTTAGGATGAGGTTTAAATATATAGCAGCTGAATTTGAACTATTTTAAAAATCTGCATGATGTATTGGTCAGGCAAAGAATTCCAGAGTTGCGCAGCAATTTTATTACATTTGTCACAGTATAACTCGTCGTATAGCATGCAAGTATAGCCAGAAGGTTGCATTCAAATCATATTCGGGAACTCCTGGTGGTTTGTATTCCTGCAAAAGTTCTGCAATGTAGATAGGAGCATGACCATGAAGACTGCTAAAAGTAGTTTAATGGAACTTTAAAATGTGCATTGGTTTATTTCAGATATTTTCACATTGTCAAAACCTCCAAGTACAGAGCGATCTTTACTCCAACGAACTCCAAACTGATAATTGTTGGTGGATGGTTAGCAGCTTTTATAACTCCAGGCGTCTACACAGCAGCCGGCAAAGACTACGTATTCCAACCAGGAAAATTCTTTTGCTTTATGGAGGCCAAATTCACGTTGCTTGTTGTTCCATTCTATGCATTCATTGCCATTTCAATGGTCATTCTTGTTGTGTGTTATCTGAACGTGTTCAAAGCGCTTAAAGTGCACGAAAGAACAGTGGCAAATAATCTCCGAACAGGAAGCACACGACAAGCCGCACTCTCATTGGAGGATATTAAAGTCACCAAGATTTTGTTTGCGACCGTGGTGGGCTTTATCATCTGTTGGACTCCTGTTTTGGTAATTGACATTGTAGATGCTTTCCTTGGGGCGCAATGGGATTTGACCCGCGGGACCTATTACATGTATACCATATTTGGTATTACCAGCTCGACAATTAATCCTATTATCTATGGTGTTATGAATCGTTCATATCGGAAAGCTTATATGAACTTATTCGGGATCAGTCGGTTGGGCCGAGTTGGAAATGCATCGACCACGAAAGGACCCGAACGGAAGAGCTATGCTGTACAAATTGCTGATACACCTATGCAGGAACAGGCATTCATCAATTGATTGAAACAAGTTAAGGCTTAGATCTCCACACAATATGTACACAGTCCTCCGGGCATTGAATATTCTGCTGTATGCAATGCTTTCACATGCAACATAAACTTGGGATAGTCTTTCAAAGCGGCCAATTAACTTGAACTCTTTCCACAGCGGATGTCCGGTTCTTGTAGAAAGAGGGGAGGGGGGAGGTCCAAAGCTCCCGAGAGCGCCGAAGGCGCTATTTTACGAGCGTCGTAAAAATTAGGTTGTCTGAGACTACATCTCGTGCATTTTGAAGGCCGTTTGACATGAAATAAGGCGACTTTCTGACAGATTTGCCGTTCACTCGTCTAGGATATCAGAAAGAAGAAGGTGCCGCGTAAGCTTCCGTGCAAATATGTCGATTGTTGCACTAATGGAGGGGGACATTGGGGATTTGCGGTGTTGCGGTGTTTCTCATTTTTTTTATGCGGTGTTGCGGTGAATAAAATCCCAGCTTGCGGTGTTGCGGTGATCTCAAACCCTACGATGTGCGATGTTTGCGCTTTAAAGTCTGCGGTGTTCGGTGGAACGAAATTATCTGCGGTGTTGCCGTTTCCTGTTTAACCGTTGTCCGATTTAAATTTAGCCTCTATATGTTATTTATTCCGTACTTATTTATGAAAAGCACGTACTATTATGTTTAATTTGTAACAAAAAGCAGTCTAATACTGTCTAGTTAATCTTCAATACGCTGCCGGTCGACCGGGGGGGGGGGGGGGGGGGGTGGGGACTCCCATATAAAAATGACAGGGGTGCTCGTCGTACCTTTTAGGGGTCAAAATTTGTAGATTGGTACCGCTTAGGGTACTAAAATCTAAAATGACCACCGTTAGAATTATGGCGGTACCTCTTAGGGTATGAGCCGAAAAAATATTACAGAATATGACATGTGTTGTTTTAGAATTGATACCTCTTAGGCGTAAATATTTTTTGAGCCACGCCCATCAAACGAGATTCTAGTACCTTTTAGGGTATATTTCGAAAATTTCCGACGAGCACCCCCGTCATTTTTATATGGGAGTCCCCACCCCCCACGGGGCCGGTCGTCAATCCAAAGCCTTTTTCATTTATAAGTAACTTAACAAAAATATATATTGCGGTGACGGTGTTTCGTCGACTTTTCTTGCGGTGATGCGGTGTTCGGTAATTTTTTTTTTGCGGTGTTGCGGTGTTCAGAGCCCCCCAGTGTCCCCCTCCTAATGTCATTTGCCTACTGTAATGTATGTTCATTAGAGCAAGTCTAGACTCTCGCTCGCTGGTCATGGTCGCCTTCAAGTAGAAACCTGTTATATTTGGATAGAATTCACGGTCACATCCTGCCAAGGCCTGAACTGCACTGCTGGGTAGTCCGCTGCTTGATTCCCTGGCGCACTTAGCCATTTGCGCCGCGACGGACAATTTCTACATCGGTAACCTAGACTGATGGAAAGTCATCTGCATATAGTGCTGCAAAGCAGATTGCACAGGGTTTCCCTTTCGAGAAACTAGACAAAGGCGCTGAGTCCAACATCCGGCGTAGGCTCGTATACACAGGAGGCCCGTATTACGCATCCTTTTATCATAAACCCCCAATATAACATACGATGTCTTTTTAACTTATTTTTCTTTTCAGAAGCGAAAATCTGATCCGGGTGAAAGGGGGGTTCCAGTCATGTTTTTTCTCTTGAAAATATGCTGGGGTGGTTTCGGAACACCTGGAACCCTCCACTGACTATGCCCCTGTCTCGTGGGCGTGCTCTGAAACGGCTCGAGTTCCACCAATCATAGCCGACCATCGTGATACTGATGGTGACGTGTAATCCGTCGACCTCATCGCCTGACGGAGACTAATAGTAATCAGTCGTGATCTACACATAGGCATACGAGAGAAAGGGGCTGGGGGGGGGGGGGGGGACCCAGTAAAATTACTGAATTATTTTGTGATTCAATATATGTCTTAATTTCTTTACAGCCTTTGAATGTACACAATAAAATGACAAAAAAGATTACTAAGCAATACTATACAAAAGAACAAAAACGAGAGTTTGAAAAGGGACAAGCGAACGGACACGAGGTCCCAACGAGGCAAACCCCACTTTATGTAATAACTAATATATAGTATACTAATACTGAATAAAATGCTAAGTTCATAACTAATAAGGTAAAAAAAAAAATCTCAGCAGCAAAATGGTCTGCCAATAGTCCTACAATATGGACACACAGTCTTCCACGATCTGAATCTGTCTATATAAAATATAGTGTTCAACTTGTTAAAATAGAAGTCCTACAGTTTTGTTTCATAAGATGCGAAAGTTGCCGACTGACGGATTACAAGTGGTAAATTATTCCACTGAAAGAACAGCAATGTGATTACAAAAGAGAATTTCTAAATAGTGTTGTACTAAAACAACAAGTCGAAGGAAGATTAAAATTAGGTTAATTAGAAGTGAGAGCTTCTGGTGCGACCACTAGAGAAACAAACGTAATGGATTAGCTGAATGTTGAACGATT
This sequence comes from Dendrophyllia cribrosa, assembly GCA_024195265.1. Taxonomy (NCBI): domain Eukaryota; kingdom Metazoa; phylum Cnidaria; class Anthozoa; order Scleractinia; family Dendrophylliidae; genus Dendrophyllia; species Dendrophyllia cribrosa. Next base: position 56,750,612 of record JAJLRJ010000002.1, read on the forward strand.
CGAACTGTTAATACATTTATTCTATTCTCTTTCACTGCGTTCAGCCGAATAGAACACAATCCGCCTGTCTATGACATACTTAATGAATACACTCTTTTTTATATATGAACGTCTAATTTTTGGGCCGGGGTGAGCTGGGCTAGACGTTCTTATTTTTTTTGGCGATATGCGCCCGAAGACGTTCTTAAAACGTTCTTAAGATAAATGGTGCAGTATTACAGTAACATAGTTACGAATAAGAAGAAAAATATTGCCAATTATTATACACATGCTTTCTATTATAAAATGAAAAAGACTAGTAACTATACGGTTTTCAGCTCATTGTTAACATGGATACATCTCAGCCTGGATAGTGGCACCTTCTTAAAATTCTGGCCAATCATAGCCTCGATGTTCTTTTGAAAAAGGTTCTAGTATAAAAAGGAGTGTACAACTATATAAGGAGAGGCCGACTAGCCGTACAAGCTTTATTTGATTTCATGCGAATCTAAACAATTTTTCATTTTACAATAAAACTAGTAATTATAATATAATAACCAATGCGAGTACACGCCGGACACGAAAAACCCGCCAGACGATGCCTGGAAACATGTTCTCCAAACGAACTATACCAAGTGCGTGTTAGTCAGATAACTTTCCTGTAAGGAAGAGCCACATAAAAGAAGAAAGATGTTGACTGATTGATTGGTTGATTGATTGATTGATTGATTGATTGATTGATTGATTGATTGATTGATTGATTGAGTTTGAGTAAGCGGGGGGTGGGTGGGAAGTGAGCTTGGAACTGGTGGCGTCAATGGGCGAACCGCGTGGAAATGAGCAATGTAACTAGCTCGAATTCCCAAAGGGGAATTGCGAATAACATTGCCATGCGGATGATGCCGCAATGTTAAGAATGGGGGGTACAATATTTCGAGAATATTTTACATCTAATAGATAGGCTGTGATGTGCTCTACAAGATAAGGTAAATATTATGGGTTGTAGCGCTGCTGGGGGTCCGTGACGTCATCCAAAATGGCCGGCAATATGGCCGCCATCTTGGATTTTACTGAAAATTCAACTTTATCGTGAAAATGCGGAAATTGCAAAAACGTTTTGCTAGAGTTGCAAAATATGATACAATTAAACATTTTGTTGCTTTGATAGCATTTTATGTTTTTTTTTCACCGAAAAAGGTGAAAAACACGCATCCAAAATGTTTGAGTTCGATACGTATACTTAATATGGTAGAAGATTTCCACGCCAACGCTCTTAATACACAGTGGAAGTAATATCAATTTTATTTACTAACCGTGAAAGAATTTGAATACATGACATGCAATCTGGTACTTTCGCACATATAATTATGAAATACAGAATGACGTTCACAAGGTGAACGACGGTGGTAATTGTTTCCGCCTCCCCTAAACTGTGTAATCGACTAATTTAGTTGCTATTTTAAAATACTAGCGACCCACAATTCATCCCACGCATTTCGCCAACGCGCCGTGCTAAGGAAACCTTTGGCCAGAATCCTTGCCATGAGCGCACTATACCAATCGTATACTATTAAAAACAGAGATGCCAACCTCTGGAGATTAAAAATAGGGAGTTTTTTCTGGGGGTGAAATTCCACCATCACCATCGCTGACAAAATTCTATGATGTGACCATTTAAATGCAACCTCTTCGGCAGCACTTGTGCATGGTACCATTTGTTTTTCAACATTTTAGAAATGAAATTTGGTATTTTTCTTGAATTTTGATTTTTGGCACTCTTGGAGGTAAAAGCCTAGGGCTAAATAAAGTTTTCAAGGAGCATTTGATGGACCTCTAAATCTGCTTGATAAGAGGGTCAGTTAAAATAGATAACGATATTTAGTTTGTGGTATATGCTACTGTGACAATGTTGATCAGCTAAATAACTACGTTTGAATATTCTGTTTGGCAAATTTGAAATCGGTTTAGACCGCGATCAAAAACTGATCCGGTAAATTTCGGTGGTCAGAATATCCTTAAGTTTGTAATAGTTCTATAGAAAAAACAGCATGCTGTGAGCGCAAAATATCCATCATAAAGACTACAGTTTATTTATATGGAAAACACAATAAAACGCCCAGCACCCTGCTTCCACTGGAGTAAAAATAGACCGACAGACCTTGGCTTAAACTAAAATAAGCTATCTGAAAGTAAAAAAAGCTGTTTGTTTTTTCATTTCACTTCTGTCTCAACCTCTTCCCCTCGGCCGTAACTCACCGATCAGTTTGCCGTTTTTACCTGTTATCCAAAGATACACTGAGACTCAATATTTGTAGAACATGAACTCGTGGTTTGTACATGACGTCGTAAAAATTCGAAAACCTAAACTCTACATCCTTCAAAGCTGTTTCTAACACAATATGTGTTTATATTTTAGACTTTGAAGTTTTTGCTGCCATGTTGGTGTACTGAACTGAAGTTGTACACCAAGATGGCCGCCCTGTTTACTGAAAATGCCGTCTCATGCTAGTTCGCCTATAACTCTTCAACGGAACGCTCTTGCGCTTCAAAATTTGGCCCATTTATGTGGTTTAAACCCTCTACAATTCCATAGATATTGGTATCAAAATGTGTTGTTAATGCTACGGAATTTTGATATGACGTAAGTGCAACCAAGAATAATTTTGCGGTTGAGTCATGCAGATTACCGGCGGCATGCTTTGGAAACTATCAGAGTTGTGGTATATTCTTAAATAACTCGAATTAAAAGCCGTTTCCTTTGGATTTGCTGCACTCTAATACAATTATTTTGTTTTGGTATTTTGTTTATTTATTGATTGATTGACTCACTCTTTCATGTAATACAGCATAAAAGAAAGTACTAACTAACCTATAAAAAAATGACACAACTTTAAGCACGGTACGAGATACATACAGCTATTTCAATTAACGTTGTCGAATGAAAAAGGCGAAAAGCCAAGACCGCAAGGTAGTGTGGGATTCTTATGCAATGGCTATTTACAACTACCCATACTACCTTGCGGTCTTGGCTTTGAGTTTTCATCCGACAACGTTAATTGAAATAGCTGTATAAGTAAACTATAAATATCTTAAAGAAAAAGAAAATAAATATATAAATAAATAACATTGTAAATGATAATATTTTACTGCGGAGGTTGGGAAAGCAATCAAAGTGACTTGAGATGGCAGGGGGCTCCCACTTTTGCAATAATATGTGAGATTATTGATTTTCCTCGAGATGAATGTCTCTACATGATATGTCAGCTATTTGAACGGTAATTATATATCTTGCTGGATTTTTGAAAACCATGTCGCCTGGTGTATGCGTCTGGGAGTGTGTTTCCACAATATAAAAACTAAAGACTGCTGCTAGTCTTAGTCGCTCCCTTACCCTCTTCTCTCTCAGTTTTCTGTGATTTTCGGGCCGATCGGGGTCATAAAAACCTAGTTTGTTTGACCTAGTTGTAATGAAATTGTTGAATTTAAATCGGCCATGTTTTCAAAAATTCAGCTATATATTAAATAATCTCGCCATTAACAAATTCAGGCTCATGGCTCATGTACGACGACATGACTGACGTCATAAAACCTAATACAATACAAACTAATACAATACAATACAACCTAACACTTCCTAACACAATACACCGCAATACAGTCGTCGTACACGAGCCATGACCCCAAATTCAGAGATAACGGTTTATTGAAAATCGTATATTTTCTTTCTAGGATGATGTAGTTGATCAGAACATTCCCCCCTGCTTGAGTATATATTTCGTAAAAAATGTTCTTAATATCAAAATATCCCATAATATTTTTCGATACTGAACTTCGATAACTTTAATTTCCTGTTAACGAACAGTAGTAATTCGACGAATAGTAATTCGCTAACTCGAATTGAAATAGATTCTGTTTCCCTTGACGACCATTTGGACCATTTGGATGGAAATCATAGCATATTTTGCTAACCAAAAACGACAAAACAAGATTTTGGCCGGAATTGCTTTACCTCCACTGAAGGTAAACATTCCTAGTTTTCTCGTGACATCATCAAAATTCTTCGCTTTAAAATCTAAACCAGCAGCTCATTCTACACGGCCCCCTTTAATTTTAACAGATTCTTCATAAAGCAGTTTTCAATTGAGTGTCGAAAGTAATTACACAATTACTTTGGTTTTGCATTGCTACGCTTTGTGATCGGCTATAAAAATCTCGCGCCACTTTCTCGACCAATCAGAAGTAAAACCAAAACCAATCGTGACTTGCTCGCACGCGTTTTCCCGCGCTTGGCGCCGCCGACATGTAATTGCTTCGAGCTAGCTCTGATTGGTTCATTGGATTGTTTACGACTGCTGTGATTGGTCAGAGTGATTAATTTGGTTTTGGTTTTACGACACTCAGCAATAGTAATCGCCGTGCCAACTTTGTTGCGCCGGCTAATGTTTGACTTGAAATATTCTTTTCCCATGTCTTGGTTATCAAAGATCGTCGGGTTTCAATCCAAATTGTGCTAAGTAGTTTCATTTGACATTCTCTGCAACATCTTATATTTTGTGTTGCTCTTCACGCCAGAAAAGCAAACTGCTTACGCAGATGAACACGATCTATACGCTTAAAAATAGACAGGCCACGAGCCAAATCTAAAAATACGCTACACAGCAATACATTGTATTCCGTGCCTCAATATCTGGTAGGTAGTAGATCAATATTTAACATTTGCTAACGAAACGTTACGTGAGATTATTCACGATATTCACTCACACACTTATCCACCCTTAGACTCTTGAACTTACCGGCTTTTGGCAGGGGAACCAAAGAGGAACTGGTTAAGGAAAACGCTTGCAATGGAGCTCTACTGTTTTTCCATATAATTTTAGTGCCTTGAAAAGAAACTATATGAAAGTTAATAGAGTTTGAGCTTTTCGATTTTTTCAGCGGCAGAAAATCTAAGAGAAATTGAAATTATTTACTTGAATTTCCCAACTGCCTTTACATTTCCGAACTGATCCAAGCTGACCTTATTTCGTACCCAAAACGACAGTTTTTATCCATCCGAAAAAAAAAAGGCGTTAAATTTTTAAATGTAACGAGAGCTTGAGATGACATTTAACCTAAGGAAACTCTAGTTTTTAATCTAAATTACAGCAGTTTTCAATTGGGTGTCGTAAAACCAAAACCAATGCAATTACTCTGACCAATCACAGCGGTCGTAAACAATCCAATTAACCAATCAGAGCTCGAAGCAATTACATGTCGGCGGCGCCAAGCGCGGGAAAACGCGTGCGAGCAAGTCACGATTGGTTTTGGTTTTACTTCTGATTAGTCAAGAAAGTGGCGCGAGATTTTTTAGCCAATCACAAAGCGTAGCAATGCAAAACCAAAGCAATTGTAAAAACTGCTTTATTACAAATTCTTAAGATGACTAAGACCTTCCAAAACCACCGAAACGATTCGTTGGATGTGCCTGTTTAATCTACAGGGTCGAGTTGTTCGAAGGACGATTAGCGCTAATCCAGGGTTAATTACCATGACAACTCATATGTTCTGTTGACAGTTAATCCAGGATTAGTGCTAATCAGACTTTGAACAACTCGGCCCAGATTGCAACGAGATATTCTGCTGTTTCTTAAATTTAGTCGATGGATATTTTCACCTAAACTAAAATTGGCAGCCCTTTAATTCTACAATTTTCTTGCTTTTATATATAATGGCCGCCATTCAATGAAAGTAGGTAAAAATGGAAATCCAACATATTGCAAACGTCAGGCAAATTTTTTCGGTATAATTTAATTCCAGATCAGAATAGTTAAGGTCACGGTAAAAGACGGCCATAGCAGTTGAACCAAGAACTGAAAACTCAAACTGTAGATCTATACTTCTGTTAGAGCTGCTGTTGTAACCGTATTCCAAGGCGGGGGTCTTAGGGGCTCAAACCGCCCCCCCCCCCCCCCCCGCCCCCCCCCATTTTGCAAAAGAAATAAGGTTCTGAATGGCTAAAATGTTTTCATCATTTTTCATCTGAATCCTTTTCACACTCTCCACTTTTTCGACCTTCTCCCGCTACCCCCCCCCCCCCCCTTGACAGTTAATCCAGGATTAGTGCTAATCAGACTTTGAACAACTCGGCCCAGATTGCAACGAGATATTCTGCTGTTTCTTAAATTTAGTCGATGGATATTTTCACCTAAACTAAAATTGGCAGCCCTTTAATTCTACAATTTTCTTGCTTTTATATATAATGGCCGCCATTCAATGAAAGTAGGTAAAAATGGAAATCCAACATATTGCAAACGTCAGGCAAATTTTTTCGGTATAATTTAATTCCAGATCAGAATAGTTAAGGTCACGGTAAAAGACGGCCATAGCAGTTGAACCAAGAACTGAAAACTCAAACTGTAGATCTATACTTCTGTTAGAGCTGCTGTTGTAACCGTATTCCAAGGCGGGGGTCTTAGGGGCTCAAACCGCCCCCCCCCCCCCCCCCCCCCCCCCCCCCCCCCCTTCGCTTCTCATTTTACAAAGGAAATAAGGTCCGCATGACTGAAACTGTTTTCATTATGTGTTCGTCCTGACCCTTTCACATTCCCCTCTTTAGGGGAGGGAGCTAGGAAGTCCATTTCCCCCCCTGCACTCCCCCCATCCCATTTTGCAAAAGAAATAAGGTTCTGAATGGCTAAAATGTTTTCATCATTTTTCATCTGAATCCTTTTCACACTCTCCACTTTTTCGACCTTCTCCCGCTACCCCCCCCCCCCCCCCCCCCCCCCCCATCGATGGTGTTGACGATGGTGTTGCACGTGCAGTACACGTGCACAATTCTTTACTTTGTTCGTCACCTTGGTTTGTGGTTGAATGCCGAATGGTGGTGACCATTGGCATGAAATATTACTGAGTCACTGTTTCTTGCATCAGTCTCGACCACAAAGCCAGGGAATCACAATAAAATAAGTATTTCGCTGAAACAACGCTTAAAGTCGTTTTCCTGAAATGCAAGGCGACTGAGTGTAGAAAAACAGGAAATTCGCACCTTTGAGGTGTTTGGTAAATTCTGCGTCGGCTGAAGTAGATGCTTTGTTGTGCGTCATACCAAAACCTCAACTATATTGATTCACGGGGCTCCCACTCATGTTTTAATCCCATTTAATTGGAGAAAATCCGATTTTAAATATTGGACGCCGTATTTGATCACTTCTACATGTAAGAATTAGGAAAACAACTTTGAACAGTCCGACTTGCGGATCAGTTTATACCATGAAGCGGCTGCTGGGATGACTGATGTTGTATAAACGCAGAATTCGAACAGATGTTAAGTTGATATCAAAGTAAGCAGGGCTCTAGATGTCCTTTTATTTGGCAGAATAGTTTTCAGAAAATGAACCGGATTTAATATCAAAGCAGGAAAAAATCGATAGTGACTTTGCATAACGGTATATATTCGTGAATTGAACTTCTTTTCATTAGGAAACATACATCTAGTAAAATTAAGCTTAAAAGACTGAAAATGATTTCTAACTAAGAAAGTCAGTTACAATGGTTATATGACTTTACCCAATGAGCTAATCTATTAATATTAATAACGAGAATATCTTGAGGTACCCACAGAAAAAATGTCTTTATTTTTTTTTTCTTTTTTCAACATTTTTTAACCCGAGGACCCTAAAAGTCACAATTGCCAAATTCGAGATGAAAAAAACCCGGATTTTCTATTAGTACTGTAGTTCAAAGTCGTGTTTACGTCTTCAACGAAACAGAACTCGGATATATCCATGAATTTCGCAGATTTCTTAGTAACATCCGAGCCACTCAGAGTATACCTTCATGTCGTTAACATTAGCTATATTTACGTTCTCCAGATTTTACTGCCGACACTATTTTTAATGCATGTGAATCTCGGCTATTAAATCCATTAATGACTTTAAATATCATACCACAAGCTACACTTTGTACTTTCAGCCGGACACAGCGAGAAAACTGACATAAAAAAAAGGACGTATCTCCTCAGTTGTGCGTCAGTACGATCGAGCACAAATTATTCTCGCTGATTCATTTCTTTTTAAAGAATTTTAATTCGTAATCCACCCACTGTAATCCCGTCATTAATTTGAAAGCTATTTTCGCTTGAGTTGCTATTTTTCGCGCCCATAACTTTCTACATGTTGTTTTTTAACATTAGAGATTATCCACGTTGCTTGGCTTTCTGCTATTTTTAGTATTTTACGGTATTAAATCAGCAATACTGTTTTAAAAGTTTGCCCTTATATTGTCTAAGCCGTTTCATCAATTGTGTTGCTGCGCCGGTAGACAAGCACCATGACATCCTCTAGATCTAAAGTATTTAAAACAACTTCATTTGTTATGCTGTAGTCCACTAGAGAAAGCCTCTGTATTTTTTCTGGAAGAACTTGACATTGAAGAGCTTCCGAATTTAATATTTCATTTTTTTACTTGTAAAAGTTTGGATTTTCAAAACTGAGTATTTTTAAATGCTTTCGAAGTTAAAAATTTACAAAACTGATACAATACTGACACATATTCACATGTTTCCCAAATCGGCCTTTCTAATCAGCGAAGCTGTTCGATGCAAAATTTATTATTTTTCTCTTGTGGAAGATTTTGATTTTGAAATTTACTGCCTAACTAGATCAGAATAATTAAATTTGAATTTGTTTCATTTCTTTTTCCTTCTTGACTTTGAAAACCCCTCGGTCGGATCAATGTCAACTTTCTCCTTGCAATATCAATGCTTAATCAACCAAAGAGGTCATGAGAATTAAGAATATGATCAACCAAGATGAGTTGTAAATCTGTTATTTTAACAACTTCTCGCATCTTCTTTAGAAACGTATGGAGACGAGAAACAACTTGTATTTTGATATTAGGGATAAAATTCGATGAAATATTATGAGTCGCCAAATTTCCTCTACGCGAAGACCTAAATGTAATAATATATGAAATTTATCTGTTCTGAAAATAAACTCACTGGTGATACGGTGTTAATTTTAGGCCGTGATGATGTTGTATGTTGTTTTGCTGTCAAACTTGTTAAAGAGAATCGAATATAAGTTAATATATGCGAGCTTTTAAATGCAAATATTACATTACGCTTCATTAAATATTTTAATATCTAAAGAAATCTAACTGCTGTAATAAAATACAATTTATCAGCGCGAAGAACGTATTTTTGTTTATTTTTAATTTATTTTCTGACCTTGAGAAAAGGTGCCCATATGTTCAGCAAAAAACAGGTTGTGGTTATTTATAATGTGATTATAAATGCAAAATGACATTTCCACCTTTAAAAACAGGATTTTGTGTGTTCCATCCATGACGTCAAACGTTCGCACTATGCGGTATGACAAACAATACTCCGCACACGACAGGAATTTTATTTTCCTTTTTCAAATAAAACATTGAATTTTCTCGAAGGTTTTGGTCGAGTAATCATCCATTCGAATCCATGAATCACTTTTACATTTCGTTCCACCACGTCTGAGTTCTTTCGAAATCCAAACAATAACCTCACTGTTGTAAACATTTTTTTCTCTCAAAATAAAGCCTGCATTGTATTTATAATCGCAAATGTCAGTCCTTGTAAATGACACACTTCAGTTTATTTCAATAGAAATAAGAAAGAGGTCTCCAAGACAATCAATAAACCTCTTATAGGTGAGCCGGAAAGAAAGACCGTTTGACGTCATTCCCGGCATGATTGACACACGCTAATACGCTAGTGGAAAGACAACGTATTATGTGTTTCGTCGCTCGTAACAGAACCATCACAAATTATCACAAACCAACAAGGAAAGTTGCTTTTATCTCGTCATCTCTACGAATTTGGCACGTTTCATACTTTTCTGTGCATATTCGTTTGTCTTCTCTTTGCCAATAGCTGTTGGACCAATAATCTGGGAGAAACTGATGGACAATCATTGATAACCTCTCAAAAATAGCATATGTGAGTGGGATTGAGTTTCCCAGGCGCATTGGTTATAATTCATCAACAAGAGCGATAACATTTATATTCAGAGTTCTTCCCGTGTGCTAGAGAGCCAGCCAGGTGGACTAAAACACGGCAGAAGCAGCTCAAAGTCCGGACCTGCAAGTTGGAGAAAGCCCTCGCACTGCACCTTGCGACAAAATGGTTTCTGTTTTACCTCAGTTGCCACGAATTCCCGAAAACGGAATTCATTCAGTGATTTTACCGGCGCAAAGGAACAGTTTTCGTCCCAAGAAAAAGCTGACGAGAATTGTCAATGGACTAAACAACAACCAGGACATAACAAAACAATTCTCCATTCCACCTCAACTTTTTTGGACCTCGAAAACGAACTTGAAAAAACACAATTTCACAATCCCACGAATAGTAATAGATAAGGTAGAGGATGAACGACCTTGGGACTATGCAAACGTACCAAGAAGAAGGTTGGGTAGTTATACAAGACCCGGACTGAACTGCAATGCAAAGTTACTTCACCCTTCATATACAGTTTGCGCGGCGGTGGCTGCGAACGACGCCGGCGCTCTTAAAAATATTCTTCTCTCGGGGACTGTGAATATTAATCAGCTGAGCTCAAACGGGGCTTCGGCACTGCACGAAGCTGCTTACGACGGGAAAGTCGATTGTGTGATTGCGTTACTTCAGTGCGGAGCTGAAGTGAATATTGAAGATGGCGAGGGATGGACGCCACTTCACGCAGCAGTTTGCGGTCAAAGTACACAGTGCGCTGAATTGCTTGTTCGACGAGGCGCAAATGTCAAAGCGAAAACGAACGATGGACTTTCGCCCCTGGCTATTGCAATGCAGCAAAAGGACATCGAAATGATAAAATTATTAACTTTAGTTTCGAATCAAACGCAAAAAACAGACAAGCCGAAACGCTCTTATAAGCAGGCAAAAGAGTTTTTTGCACCCATATTTGTTTAGCATAAATTTCCTCAGAGACGCGCGCGTGGGTGAAGTTTTGCGAGGGCTCTTCCTAAATTAAATATGCGTTGTTGGGCCCGTATATTTTTAAAACTGACAAAAAATGCCGTTTGACGCACAATCGCTTCCTTGGCATCGCTTTAGTCGCTTCCTTTTTATTTCTTGCGAATGGATAGAATATTATTTAAGTCAAGTAAAAATAGAATTGTAGAGCGTTTGGATCATCGTTTTACGTCATGGACTGACCATCACGAGCTTGCCTGTGACTTGAATCCGGTCATAATGCAACCGCAGCTTTTACGAAAAGTTGTAACTCGAGTGTTTTTTTACCAAAGGCAGTTGAACAGCCGTAAATAATTTAAAGAGGTTAAAAACTCTAACATTTTACAATGTAAATTTTTAAGTGTGAGACCGAGTGGAGAAAATAAAGAAATTTGAACGAAGTTCATGAATAACTTGTATTTTGGTTATATGACTTGTCATGCTTGTGGGGGAATAATTGATTGTGTTTACACAAAACAGGAAATTTTTGTTTATCCCTCATGTTCATACCTGTAAAGATACAATTTTATTTTTATCTATTTTATATTTTCGTATTTATGACATCAGATTTGAAAGCACCAAAAAAAAAAAAAGAAAGAAAGAATTGCCAGATGATTTTCCCTCGCCAAATTTAGGGAGCTTTCATGCAAAGAAAAAAAACGTATATTTTTCGTCTAAAGTAAACCAAAATGCTCAAAGTACAACTAGTCCCATGTGACATTTGTTCTACTGTGATGTTTATAAATTACTGTAAGAAAATATTTCATTACAATTGTGCATTTTGTTTATTTGGGTCATTCTTGGTATGACACTCACCACATTATAACGAATCGCCAACGCTATAAAAAGGGAAAAATATTTAATTATTCTTAAAAGCGCCGACAGGCACTCTTCCGTTTGAAAGCCCTTTAAACACAAAGAACTCAACTTGAATTTTTCCTTTTTGCTACACAAAAACAACGGAAATGGAAAAGAAACAATTGAATTTATGCTCACAAGCAATTATGGAGGGCGTTTCAGAAAAGCAGTAACGGGCGGCCAGGAACAATAGTATTAAATTCGTGAACACTTGCACGAAGAGGCTTTGTACGTGTCCAGCTTAAAAGTGACCCTCGACCTGTGTGAAATGCACTTTCCACGCGTTTTGTCCAACATCAGTTTCCACAAGAGATAACGAATCACGATTTGGATCAGTGTAACATCTTAATCTTACTAGCAGATAAAGTCAGCTATCTTAGAAATAATCACATGTTGTAGTAAGAAACGGGTTCTCAGAAAAAATATGTCACGGTATTGAAATGTTTGGGGTTTTGCCGCAGCAATAACGATGATTATCAAGCCCCAGGGTACATTGTAAAGTCGCTTTGGAAACACTCAGATCATTAGCAATACAAAACAACATTTTTGCAATATTATCATGTTTTCGGAGATCCATTTTTTAAAATAATGTCACGTTTTGATCTTGAAAATAATCATGAAAATACATAACGAAATAATGTGTTCCTGAAAATGTTTTTAAAAGGCGCCCCATCGTCCAATACAAGCTGGACTGTCCGGAGAAAAACCCTCAATCGAAAAAGAACACGGCAAAAACAAACAATTGAACATTTAAACTCGATTTAACCTTTAGACCGTATTTGCAAGTATTTGTCATATGGTTTCTCTGAGCAAATCAGTAAAACGTGACCAGCAAATAAAACAATCCGGGAGTCTCAACTTCAGTGGGTCATTTTAAAAACTTCCAGGAAACCGAGTGGCTCTCTCTTGAAAGCCACATAACGTGTTTCCACGGGCGAGGCAAGCGGTCCAAACATCTCCTCTATTTTATTTACGCGCTTTAATTTAAGTCCCTGATGCGTAAGAATTACGCGACACATATTGATTTTTCGAGATTTTTCTTTCGGTATCATCAGTCAGTTTGTATCAAGTTTGGTAGCCTGTAAGCAAGCTCTCGTGCGGAAGGGGGAAAGACCGATTAGCTTGCAGACTTATCTCCCATGCCTAGCCACTGTCTAGCTCCTTTTAGTCGTACAGTACAAACATACAATTTCGACTATTAGTCGCTAAGCCCAGCTAGTAAATCATGATAAATTTAATACATGAAACTAATTTCAACAGAGCGGTATGGATGAAACGTGACAAATGAGATTTTTAGTCGATGAACTGAAAAGCTCTCAGTGATAAACTGCCAACTTCAAGGTCAAAATAAAGGACCTCATTTGTTGGCAATATTTTAACATTCCTAGATAAAGTAATGACTACATTACTTATACTGGAATCCGTACGTGCCTATCAAAATATTAATTTACAAGAACGCGAAATTTTGATTTTCGGTCAAAAATTTGAGGGCGTTTTCGCGTCTGTTGCGTTGCTAGTGACAATCGATGGCAAGTGTTAACTTACTTCACTAATGAAATATCAGTCACTGCAGGTTTCATATCTTATTCAACGTTGACAGGAAGGTCACAATATTCTATTTATAACTCGAGGTTACAACTGGGGGCGTTATGCAAGATAACATCTGCTTGCTGAATCACTGGCACCGCGAACAATATCCATAACTGTTTTGCGCACAATTACACGTTTGTATTCCGTAAACTATAACGTTAATGCTACAAGCAACAAAACATTAACGGAACGTGCTGCAGGAGAACAATATTTCCTAACCGGTAGCAAGGTCCAATACTACTTTCCATTGTAACAGGGTGTAAAAAGTAAGCGGTTTTTGCTAATTGTTCCGATTGCCCCAACGGTTTTGGAAATTCAAGCTCCTTACAAGTTCGACAAAACAGGATATAACCTGTTAATGCTGATGTTTCACCTTTTTCTTCAGTCAGAGCGAAGATCTAGACAGGTGAACGTAAACATACTCTCCTGTTTGGATAAATTTTCGTCCTATAAACTAACACGAGTTTTGCAAGCATTCCCCGCTTCGAGATATCCGGCTTGACGTCTAACAACTGAAATGATGGTGCCCTTTAGCGCTCCTAAGAAAGAACCTTACAAAGTGAACCAAGATATCTTTCAAGTGGTTTCATTTGGGAGTACTCTCGCCGTAAACAACGCCACAAACAAAAAACACAATAAAAACAAAAACAAATGAATGATATAGACCTTTCACGGAACCGGTAACCGGTACAATATAGATAGTGACCGCGTGCATCGTAGAAAGGCGTGGAAAGACGTGGAAACGTTTTAGGAATGTAATTTGTTCAACTTGAGGTGTTAAAAAGATAATTTTATATATTCCAGATAAAATAGAGCTCCTTGTACTTTACTTATAGTAACTGGATATTTTAATATCACAATTTTGCAAATTATTCACTAGATATTGGATCATCAAGGTGATCGATGATATAAGGGATCGAAAAATACAGTGATGCAATGCCATAAATCTGCCTGGTCGTTTTCAGCACTCTTCAAAACAGAAAATTAACCACTCATTGGATAACATTTGTTCCCATCCTCGTTCCCAGGGTCTCTCTTCTTCCCGTCTGGAGCGACGGGAAGAAGAGAGACCCTGGGAACGAGGTTGTTTTGTTCTCCGGAGACACGTTTCCAAATTAGTGAGTAGTACAGTAGCTCTTCCAGACCTCTATTTTTATTGGCCCCGTAGTACTGTAGCTTCTATTGTGTTTAGGTCTAGGGCTATTGTTTTTGTTGTTTAACCTATTGTTTCGTTAACCAGTCACTGAGCTTGTTTGGAAAGGTACAGCCTCTCCCAAATTAGTTGAGAAACGATCTTTCTCGATAATCTGCTTGTGACATTAGCACGTACACACATTTCTGAGTAAGTTTGGACATTTCAAATACTTGAGATTTCTTCATTTAAAGGGACGAGCAAGGATCTAACTAAATTGCAATAATAAATAACTCTTCAGTTTGGATTATTCTTCGTCCTATAAACTAACATGAGTTTTGCAAGCATTCCTTCGAGACATCAGGTTGACTTAGACTACTGTAGCCGAAGCCGTTTAGCGCTCCCAAGAAAGAATCATACAAGTGAATCAAAATATCTTTCAAGTGGTTTCATTCGGGACTATACTCGACCATAAACAGCGCCACAAAAAAACACAATAAAAACAAAAACAAATGAATAATATAGGCCTTCCATGGAGCATTAGTCGCCATATAGTGACAGAGTGCATCGTAGAAAGTGGTGGAAAGACGTGGAAACGTTTCAGGAATGAAATTTGTTCAACTTGAGGTGTCAAAAAGATAATATTTTATCAGTCTAGAAAAACAGAGCGCCTTGTGCTTTAAAAGACGGGATATTTAAATATTACAATTCAGCAAATTATTTCCTAGATATTCAATCATCAATGCGATGATTCATGATAATCAAGTTGACCCGAAGAGATCGAAAATTGCAGTGATGCGTTAATGTTTTCCCACTGAATAAAGATAGTTCTCGATGTTGACGCGATAAGTTACTTATTTCGGTTTAGGTAAGAATTTGGATAAGTGTAATACTTATGAATTCCATCGTCATTTCCTTTACTTCTTATCGGCCATAAATCTGCAAAGTCATTTCAATACCAATTACTCAGCACCGTCTTCATTAACAGAAAATTAACGCTCATTAGTGTTTAACCTAAAGATAAAATTGTGTTCCCAGGAGACGTGCTTCCAAAGTTGAGTAAGGATCTTTATAGCACATACACATTTCCGAGTAAGTTGCATGGGATGTTTCACATACTGGAAATTTCTGTATTTAAAGGGACGAGAAAGAATTTAACTAATTTTAGTTCTCACATCTGATATAAACTTCATTGAAATAAAATAAAATAAAATTTCTCTCCGAGCGTACGACTCGATATCTCACGAGTGAGCACAGCCATGTATTTGTTTGTTTATTATACAAGCGACGCTATATAATTGCGAAGTTTTAAGCAATTTTCCGAAGATTTCCGAAGATTTGCGACGATTTTCAAAATTTCTCCGAATACTGTTCGAAGGTTGTATCAACGTTTTCGATCATTTTCCGACACTGATTTTCCGAAATGTTCTGAAGATTGCCGAAGATGTCCGAAGATTTCCGAGGAAGATCCAAAGACGATAGCTAACGTAAAGATATTCATATATTCACTCTTAACAGTAAAGATAAAATTGATAGCTTTACATGTGTCAAGATATAACTTTTTTACGTTGGGAGAAATACTAGTTGGACTTCACTGACGTTTATATAATAAAAGGATATCACCCACTGAGAAAAACCATTTATTATGACATACTGAGATTTACACACCAGAAAACTATGAGATAAAAATCGTCCCTTCACTCTGTAACGTTCAATTGAATTCTTGAATAATGTCCTGTTTTATCATAGTGAGCTGGTTATCGAGAAATCGGAGATGCTGAAGCAGAAAATATTCCCTTGGTTCAAGTAGTTGTAGTAAGTTCTCACAAATGGCATGGGTGGGCTCGCATTTCTAAGGTCAGAAATCAGATACATTTTTTAATAAGACCAGGATTTTTTAGAACCACCAATTCTGCGCAGCAGATGCTCGAAAGGGGAGGAGAACTGGAGGCATTCTAGAGCGGACGCGAGCGCGAAGCTATCCTGTACAACAGGCGCTTTAAGGGGTGTACGAGGCTCCTCTTAGCTCTTTGCCTTTCTAAGGGTGCATTTCTTTTGGACATATTCTGCCCATTCCAAAAACAGAATACAAAATATTGCACCTATTCCTCCCGTAAAATATGAAAGAAGTCGCTACTTTGACCATGTGTACCTGGAAAAATTTTCGTGTGTGAGAATGTAAACAACATAGTTTTGCTAGCGTATTCTGACTTCAGAATGACCAGAATATGTCCCAAAAAACGCGTCCTAGGTTTCTATGTCTGCCACGCAGGCAACAGGCATATGTCCGACCATGAAACCAAGTTACTTAGTAAAGAACACTGACTTGCTAAAACGTTGGTACTCTTGATAGTTAAGTCTCAAAAAAGTCAATTCAGAAGTTTGTGAAATCATGGTAGTGTAGTTACATTGACATTAAATCTGGTTTAAGTAATGGTCCTATTAAGAAGTTGGCAACCTAACGGCAGGGAATGCGGAAAGGTGTTAATTGTGATATTGTTGAAACCGTCCACCTCATTGGCTAAAACGTGAAAATCTACCATAACTTAACCAGGTAGTGCATTTATTTCTCTCTAGTTTACTAATTGATTCCCTTTTAGTGAAAACTATTCTGAGTTTTAATGCAACCAAAATTCTATGTGGGAAACATAAAATTAGAAGTCTTATAGCACAAAAGAAACATCACTTTAAAATAAAGTTCCAGTACATTTTATTTCAAAAACACGTTGTCCATAGGTTGATGCATTCTCAGTAAAAAAACCTAAACGATCTTATGTGGGGAAAGCGAAATGCCACGGAACAATAGAGCATTGCCTACTTCTTACACGCATTGTTACTTAATCGATAAAGTGGCGAGCTATTCAGATTGGCATTTCCGTGTCCTAATCAGTTTTAACGCAATGCAGGTTGCCGGTTTCGGCAACTTGGGAACACACGGTATGATTTCAGTCAACACAACTTATCTCTATTCCTTCATGTTCTTCAATATACAATATAATACAATATACAATGCAATACAATATACAATACAGTACAATAACAATACAATACTTTTATTGACACTCCCTTGCGGGGATTTTCAGTGACAATACTAAAGTTCTCAACACTGAATACAATACAATACAACACAATAAAATAACCTTATTTATCCACGGTAAAAAGCAATCATCAAGCATGAGAAAAATTATTAATAAATAACTAACTAATGCTAATATCAATCTTATACAAACTCTAGTTATAATCAATGCTCATAACTATTAAAAGAAAACTAGTTAATTCTTAAAAGGTACCTGCTTTCCATGAATGCCGTGCATTTCTCATAGCTGGAAACTGAAGTATCGATAGCCTGTACCAGGCGTTCAGATAGTGGGTAGCCTGTACCAGGCGTTCAGATAGTGGAGTGGAGAGAAAAGGATAGGCGGCGCGCAAAGGGAAAAATTTTGCGAGTGCTGAAGGAGGAAAATAGGCGCGAAAGAGAGGGAGGCGAGCTATAGTTGTCCGCCCCGCTCGTTTTTCCCGCTCGCAGGCACGCCGCTTTTTAGCTGCTTTCCGGGTCCCGAAATCTTAACGCCTGCTGGAACAGGCTATCTTGTAATTTTAATTTTGTTCTGTGAGACATGTGTTCCACATGATTCCAAGATCCATAGTGGGTAAACAACGATTTTTTTTAATGTGCTCGATTAAATAAACGCTTTTTAGTGCTTAAAAATTAACGAAGTGGTCGTATTGATGGGATGGTCGTATGGTGGGGTTTTATATCTCCAGCTCGCTCCGCGGATGGATCCATTTTCTCAAAGACATGTGGTTTATTTCGTACCAGGCTTATCGGCCCGGGGATACTCTGCAAATTTTTGGGTGGGGGTGTGCCGCTGGGACTATACTAGACCATCCTAGCTGCATTTTGCAACCCTATTCTAGACTAAACACCAAAAAACCCTACACTATCCTAGACCTATTCTATCCTAGACTCACTATTTTCCAGAAACTCGTTTACTATCACAGTTGTTAGTTAACAGGGATCAGTAAAAATGCCGTACTGCCCGCAGTACCGATTTTTAAATGCCATTTGCCAGTAAACCTTGTCCGTAGTCTCTTTCTTCACGCAACTGATCAGTTTCGCGGAAAATGATACCGTATTCTAGACCAAAAATCTCTGATAACTGTAACCTATCCCAGACTAAACTGCCTGAAAACCAGACCCTTCACAGCGGCACATACCTATATAGCTTATATATGGGAGTACCCCCGCCCCCCCCCCCCCCCCCCCCCCCCCCCCCCCTCCAACCGGGCTTATCGGCGCTCTTCACGATGTTAAGCATTACATAACACCAAGAAACTGAGATCGATACAGAACACAAAATCGATAAAGTGGGCTACGAAAACTCTTTCACGTCAGTTGCGACACTGCATGTATGTAACTACAGCCATGATATTCCTGTCAGATTCGTTGAAACCGTTTGGTGAAAAACAAGTAAATGGGAAGATGTAATGTAACCCTACTGAGACCTAATGATAACGCTTTTGCTTTTTGTAAACCACTGATAAGGCAAATAAACTATTGACCTCCCCTTCATAAGGTGACTGCTCTAGCTACACATACAAAATGCCTTTTATTCTTTACAGGCCATAAATGTGAGATCACTCAATGTTAAAAGAGCATGTTTCGCTCGTCCGATTATCCGTAGCTCCACATGCAACAGTAGCCGGCCACAGAACTGCCGCTGCCTTGCAAATCAACGTAATGTGTGCCTTAGAATAGTATTTCTCGACTGTAGTTTCTTCTCAGGGCACATTCTATCCAGAAGTTTATGAAATATCGCAGCTATGTTGAGATTAAACAGAGCCGAAGTGGCGAGCCATTGGCATTTCCACTTGGACTCCAAATAATCACAGGCGCTGATTTTAAAACCCCTGTCGTCGAAAAACGTTGGTTCGGACAAATTAGGAAGATCGGCTTTGTTTGAGACTATTATTATTACCGGAAACCTCCGATTGCTGTCATCACAACATTTCTGTATCTCCTCCATATATCGTCCAAGCTTTGCAAACGATTCAGGTTTGTCCAGAGAATACACCAAGACTGCTGCATCGGCTTTTTGGATCGCTACTCTTCGCATGGCTGGAAACTCGTACGTTCCAGTTGTATCGATAATGTCGAACTCGTAGGCCTTGTTCTTGTAAATGATTTGTTTCACATAGAATTCCTCCACGGTGGGTATGTGTTCTTGCATGTACCCTTCACCCACAAGATCTCGAATTATGGAACTTTTACCAACACCGGAATCTCCAAAAACGGCTACAGTGAATTTCATGTGATATCCAGCTTGCTCTATGGTTGACTTCTTCCTCTCGCTTGAAACTTTTCGCTTCCTTGGCTCTACAGTTTGAAACATCCTAAACAATCCAAAGAGATGTTCTGCGTGACTTTCATTGATTGACTCTCTTTAACTCTTTAGCTCAGCATCAGATTTCTTCTTGTGAGTATTTAATGAGGTCATGATCGCCCAAGATGAATTCTCTTGATATTTTAACGATTTCTCCCCACCACTGTTAAAAAAGTATGGGTACGAGAAAGGAGAATCTGTAGTTTGATTTTGGAGATTAAAGCCGTAAATACAAGTTTTCACTTAGTCATTTATCCCAGGTAACTATGACAACGTTAACTTATAGCCAGGCATGCATGTCAATATTTTTCTTGTTGCGTATCAGCTGGGTTAAAGCTATTCGAGAATGTTCGCTATGATATTACACAGATACACAGTCGGAAAGTTCAAGGCAACACCGACGTCTTGTTTACATGTAAAGTTGTTACACCTGTTGGCCAAATGTATTTGGATTTGGATTTAACTCTTAAACGCTTATTTCTCGAGTTAAAAAGTCAAGAATACAGAATTTTTTTTTCCATTTTAATTCCTCAAGCTCTGTTAGATTATCCTATCTTTATCTGTATTATGTAGCTCATAGCTGAGATGTTTTTTTTTATAACACGTAACAGTTGTTATGTTAAGTTGTTTGCCGCCTAACACAAACATGCTTGTAATGTAAACATAGTTTTATCATATGATCTCCCTGTATTTTAGTTTATTATTCATAACTACAATTAGCAGTCTATACTGCAATCCTGCAATCCATTTAATCATAACAGAAGCCCTTATTTATAGATTTATTTTTTTCCCATTTGACTGACGGTGGTCTCTGCCTGCCGAAGCCGGAATTCGTATAGTTTACACTGAATGAGTTGACATTCCCAAAGTGAAGACACCTGCAACTTGCTTGCGTGCAGATTGTTATAGCCAACACAGCACTTTTTCCGGCCATGCAGCCGTTGCTTTCACATCCAACAACAATTTAATGTTTTTTAAAAAAAGCAAGACTCTGCACTTGAACGGAAATTCAGTCTGGCAGTCTCAAATTCCCTATAGTCGTTTGATGTTTGATTTTAGATAAGTAATGCCATGTAATAGACGTGAAAGTACCTCAGTAAATTGTTGCTGTTGTTGTTCGTTGTTGTTGAGTTAAATGTTTTCACCCTTGTTTATAAAAAAAAAGAATATAAAATCTATCTATTCTTGCTTTTTCTCTAGAGGTTGTTGGTCGCCTTGTACAATAGACATCTCAATCGCTTAGATAAATTTTCTTTCTATTTTCTCAGTTTTATATATTTTTTTATACGTTAGGCTCCTCTAAAAATGTTTTCTCGCTGCATTCAATTCAAGACATTCTGATGGAAAAAGATGTAGGAGAGACTAAACCTTAATACCATCACTGCCTTAGAGACGAATAAGGACGAAGAAACCATTAATGTTATGTTATTCGTAGTGTTTACTATGAACGTTCTACGAGTATTTCTATTACAAACAATGAGGTATATAAATGAATCACATTTGAAGTGCGGAAAGGGAATAAGTGAAGAAGCGATCCTCGCAGTTGTATTTACAATTGAATTGAAATTGCAAAGAAAGCCTGAAATTAATTCAGGGCTTCAACGGGATTTGAACCCATGGCCTTCGAGTTACCGGTGTTAGTGATGCTCTACCAACTGTAGTGAGCTATGAAGCCACACACATTGTGATCAGATCAGTTGTGAGTTATGGTCCCGTGAAAACAGTGAGAGAATGACAAATCAGGTACATGAATGAATCATTATATGAACTGCGGATAGAGAAATGTTCCTCGCAGTTGTGTTTACAATTTGAGCTTTTTTTGTAAAGAAGCCTGAAAAAATTTCTTCACTTCAGTTACAGTATTTCTATTAAAATAATGGATTACAAACTTCTTTCATCGGGGCAGGTACTCCAGCAGATGGCTTTGATTCACTCTCACAAACTGACGCTTTCGCCGAGGCAAAAATCCAGACAAGGTGACAGAAGACCAGAAAGAGAAGTTGGTACAAAGGAAAAGGAACGGAGCGAAATTAGAAAGATAATCACATTTTCCTTTTACCCCGGGAAAGTAATGCGTGTAGTATATTTGTCTTTTGCTTTTAGTAGGGTCCACGAGTGGGCCGTCAAAAATTGCAAAGCCGACTGTGTTTCAAGTCGTCTTGGGGGGTATTGGGAAAAGTTTTCAATCAGCAATAACCGCGCCTCGGATAAACCTCACTGGCTACGGTAATGCCACTGCGCAAAGCTGATCTCGTAAGGTTGTAGTGAATAATTTCAAGTGATCGGCGACACCATCATTGTGGAATGTATTACGTCTCTCATTTTTCTACCTAGCTAATCATTCTATCATCCCGACAGCTTTGAAAGTTTGACGACTTTTTAAAAGTAACACAAAAATCAGGAAAGTACCTTTGTTGCAAGTTAAGTTTCATGCAAATAAATTTTTCACAAAACGATCTCGACGCATGTGTGTAATGTCATTGTTTAACCCTATTCGGCCTGGGTGGGGGGGGGGGGGGGGGGGGGGGGGGCACAAAGTGCCCGCGCTAACTTTCAACATTCATAACTTCTTTAATATGTATCCAAACTCCATCAAACTTTGTGACTTTTCCTAAAATTTATCTGGCAACAATTTCATATGACAATTTTTTGATCACGTGACATGATCTTTCCATGGCAACAAGATTTTGACAGCCATGTTTTTTTTAATTTGCATATTTATACCTTTGAATGAAGAAAAATAATGTTTATTGGTATAACTTTTATATTTTTACGTAATTTAGCGTTTATTTATTGGTTTTGATTAATTTTGAGTGAATTTGGACGGTTTTTAAAAGGTGCTAAAAAATTTCAGAAATCCAAGATGGCGGCCGTATAACTAATTACCTAATAACTACGTCATATGACGTCATCGTTTCATTGTGCGGACCTCAAAGGAGACAGTTTTAGACGTTCTATGTATCCTCTAGGTTTCATTGTCATACCCTTAATGTTCTTGAAGTTACGAAGGGAAGGGGGGCACAGGCTCAGAAACTCAAAAAAAACACAAGCTGAATAGGGTTAAGCATATGCTGAATGAATCATGATGGGAAATTTTATTTTGTTTTGCTCTATCTTGTAGCTTTCATCCTCCCGGCCAACAAAATAATGATGTGCGGAGAAGAACATGGGCTGGACGGCTGGAAGGGTAATAGTAATGTGATGTGAACATGCTTAAACAATGACATTACGCGCATGCGTCGATTACACGATTAGTTTGAGTTAGCATTTTGCGAAAAAAATATTTGAAACTTAACTTGCAACAAAGGTAATTTCCTGGTTTTTGTTTTACTTTTAAAAAGTCGTCAAACTTCTAAAGCTGTCGGGATGAAGGTAGAAAAATGAAAGACGTCATGCATCCCACAATGATGGTGTCGCTGATCACTTGAAATTATCCACTGCAACCTGTCTGAATCAGCTTTGCGCAGTGGCATTACCGTAGCCAGTGAGGTTTATCCGAGGCGCGGTTATTGCTGATTGAAAACTTTTCCCAATACCCCGCAAGATGACTTGAAATACAGTCGGCTTTGCAATTTTTGACGGTCCATACGTGGACCCTACCAAAATCAAAAGAATGAGTGATTTGAATTTTCTTTCAAACTCGCCTTCCACAAAGTGCACTTTTAGTTGATAGCAGGCTATATCATTGTGCAGTGCAGGCGTAATGATTTGCCTGGGAGGCTAACGAGCGCTGAATGAAGCCGATCAATCGGAGAACAATCGGCGTTTCTGCTGCTGAAAGGTGAAGAAGGAAGAGGGGGAGGGGCGGGGGACGGTCCTTATTGGGAAAATATTGGTCTTGGTCTACACAACAACTTAACCAATATTTTTTCAATATCAAAAAAATTACTACCAAATCGTCAGGTTGTGACTTGCAAAATGTTACGAAAATGAAAACGTTTGAACGCTTCACAATTTTGCGTGTACTATCTTGGCGCAACCCTCAAGGTTCCTCGCGATAAAAAATATATTGACGTTCTCGTTTCCAAATCATCTTGTTTCCAGATCCACGTTCCTTTTAATGTTGCCTCCAAAAGTTCACGTCGGTAGCCACCAGCGTAATAGCTGTCGGTTTGTGGGGCCGTGGAGCAACTAAAAAGCCGTGCGCGAATGGGCGGGGAAAACGAGAGGAGACTGGGCAGAGTCAGAACACACAATACTTTTCCTTCCGCGCCACCTATCCTTCGTTCTCCACCATCTGAACACCTGGCACAGACTACCAGCGTAAGAACATAAAATTTCACTTTTCCGTAATCCGTGCAGCTTTTCACGGATGATAGGGTGATAGGGCCTTTAAAGTGGCTGCCCCTAAACATTGGAATTCATTACCCAATGATCTACGTGCGATAACTAACTTGTGTATGGCGGGGTTTCATATATCCAGCTCGCTCCGCGAATGGATCCATTTTCTCAAAGACATGTGGTTTCTTTCGTACCAGGCTTATCGGCTTTATTCATATTTAAAGATGCATTACATAACACCAACAAATTGAGATCGATACAGAACACAAGATCGAGAAAATGGGGCTAAGTAAACTCTTTCACGTCAGTTGCGACACTGCATGTATATAACTACAGCCCTGATATTCCTGTCAGATTCGTTGAAACCGTCTGGTGAAAAACAAGTAAATGGGAAGATGTAATGTTACCCTAGTGAGACCTAATGATAACGCTTTTGCTTTTTGTAAAATAAAATGCCTTTTATTCTAAACGACCATTAATGGAGATATGCATGTTTCGCTTGTCCGATTATCCGTAGCTCCACATGTATCAGTAGCCGGCCACAGAACTACCCCTGCCTTGCAAATCAACGTAATGTGTGCCTTAGAATAGTATTCTCGACTGTACCTACAGTAGAACCCCGTTAACTTGAACTCGGATAACTCGAACTCCCCCGCTAACTCGAACTAAGTCCCATTTCCCTTGGATTTGACCCCACTTTTCAGTCATTTTTACTCGGTTAACTCGAACCCGGATAACTCGAATTCCCCGTTAACTCGAACCATGCTTGGTCGAACAATCATTCTATTGACTTTGAAAATGCACTTGTTATTGATAATGGCGACTATCGCGTACGGAAAACCCTCGAGTCATGGCATACTGCCAAGACAACTGACGCTGATTATAATTCCAAACCGTTACCTATTCAATTCTTTTAAAACAGTGAACATTTCTTTAACATGTTATGAATATTTTTAATAAGCATTTTCCTCGTTCTTTTGTCACCTTCTTCGCACATACTTATTATGTCATTTCGCGCACATTTTCTTTTCGCTGTATACATTTTTACATTCGCGCCTTTTTCATCATTCGTTAAAGGCTGCAGACTGGTAGCCGAAAGCTCAATTTTTTAAATAATTTTTAACAAGAGAACGTTTTTTTAAGATTTTAATATGTTTAACCCTGGTTGCTCATCGATTTTTGCTAATATTTTTCTTGTTGCGTATCAGGGTTACAAACTGTTCGAGACTGTTCGCTGCGATACCACACAGATGCACACACACACATATTACACAGTCGGGAAGTTGAAAGCAACGCCCACATCTTTTTTACATGTAAAGTTGTTACACCTATTGGCCAACAAAATTTGGATTTAGATTAAACTCTTAAACGCTAATTTCTCTAGTTAAAAAGTAACGGAGAATGAATTGTAGACCATTTTCACTGTCAATACAACCACTTACTGTCTTTGCGAAACTAAGTTATGGGAAGCGAGATTTTGCGAAGGCAGAGGGTCGTCGTAGACAGAGATAGGAGAGGGTGGTACGCGTCGCCGAAGGGGAGGTGGGAGGGTCAAAAAATTTTACACTAAGACAGAACGGCGTTTATACTTGGCGAAAGAGACCGAAACCCCCCAGATAATTTGCTTATATAAACAAATGGAGACCTCCGACACTTGTATAACCGCCATTGTCTTTAATACCATGAGGTGTTACAAAGATACCGGCGTTGCGCGCAGGCAAAATCCGTGGTTATTTTGACAGTGAAAATAGTTCCCATTTTAATTCCTCAAGCTTGTCCAAAACTAACGAGAACACAAAGAAAAAGTCAATCACAAATTGATATCAGTACATAAATTCCCATAGAAAATGTAATTGTTTTACCGTTAAGTACCTCGGCTGCTTGAAAATTCTTTAAAACTCCGCTTCTTCGCGGGTATAAAGTTCTTCGAAGCAAGATTTCATCGCTTAAAGCTCTTATCTTTTTCTGAGTATTCTTTACATTTAAAGCTTTTACTTTCTATTTTGAATATTTTAAATCTGTGTTATTGCAAAATCCAACGATATCCCCTCAAGAATAATGAATAGCATTACTTGCAAAGAGCAGCTTGAAATAATGGATATCATTAATTCAGGCCGTACTTAACGAAGTGGAACGGAGTGGAACGAAGACTCAAATTATATGAAAGCAACGGTGCGGTGACAATTTTTCCAGCTCGCGAGCTTCTGTATCCAATAGGGTTAGCCTAACCCTAACCCTAACCCTAATCCTCTTTGGCACTTTCCCCCCTCTACTCCCTTTCGCTGTCGCCATCTTTTTTCTGTTATGGTGCAACAAAGCACCACGGGAAGATACCATCCTGGTGGCGGCCTGAATTAATGATATCCATAGTTTCAAGCTGCTCTTTGCAAGTAATACTATTCATTATTCTTGAGGGGATATCGTGTTGCAACGTTCTATGCTGGCCTTCGGACCGCGAGAGCTCCGCTATAAAGAAATGGAACGGAATAAAATTAGAAAAATAATCCAATTTTCTTTTATCCCGGGAAAGTTATGTGTGTAGTATCTTCTTCTTTTGATTTTAGTAAGGTCCACGAGTGGACCGTCAAAAATTGCAAAGCCGACTGTATTTCAAGTCGTCTTGCGGGGTATTGGGAAAAGTTTTCAATCAGCAATAACCGCGCCTCGGATAAACCTCACTGGCTACGGTAATGCCACTGCGCAAAGCTGATGCCGATAGGTTGCAGTGGATAATTTCAAGCAATTAGTGGCACCATCATTGTGGGATGTATTACGTCTCTCATTTTTCTACCTTCATCCCGATAAAAGTTTGACGACTTTTTAAAAGTAAAACAAAAAAAAAGAAAGTACCTTTGTTGCAAGTTAAAGTTTAAATTAATTTTTCGCAAACTCGATCTAACTCAGGCAAATCGAGTAATCGACGCATGCGCGTAATGTCATTGTTTACAAATTGGATGGGAAATTTTATTTTGTTTTGCTCTATCTTGTTGCTTTCATCATCCCGGTCAGCAAAATTATGATGTGCGGAGAAGAACGTGGGCGCACAAAATGGCTGGAAGAAATAATGCTTAAACAAAGCTGTCGGGATGAAGGTAGAAGAATGAAGAACAAATACATTCCACAATGATGGTGTCACTAATTGCTTGAAATTATCCATGGCACAGACTACCAGCGTAAGAACATAAAATTTCATTTTTCCGTAATCAGTGCAGCTTTTCACGTCTTAAGATGCACTTCTTGCCACTTCACTTGAGTCAATGATCCCTAAACCCGCGGTCATCACCAACAATATACTAATTAAAACCACATGTTATACGCCCAATAAAGACAAAACCATTCTAGCATGTCCAGCTTATTGATAGCGGCCAATACAAATGATTAAAATCGGTCTTTTTAAATACTTCGAAACTTTGTGGGCGTTTATTAATGCTCACGATTTCGAGTTCGTCGAGTCGTGTTGATCTGATCCATGTGAACATTGCCTCAAATGAAACTCGGTTTACCAGCGCAATAACATAAATCTTTTTGGCCGAAATCCGTACATCTTTACACGTCGTAGTGAGTAAGTAATCCTTAAACCCGCGGTCATCGCCAACAATATAACCACATGTTAAATGTCCGATGAAGACAAAACAATTCTAAGTATTGTTTGTTTAAAGTAGTGCGTGTTGTATCTTCGTCTATTGATTTTGGTAAGGTCCATGTATGGACCGTCAAAAATTGCAAAGCCGACTTTATTTCAAGTCGTCTTGCGGGGTATTGGGAAAAGTTTTCAATCAGCAATAACCGCGCCTCGGATAAACCTCACTGGCTACGGTAATGCCACTGCGCAAAGCTGATTCCGATTAGTTGCAGTGGATAATTTCAAGCAATTAGCGACACCATCATTGTGGGATGTACTACGTCTCTCTTTTCTCTACCTTCATCCCGACAGCTTTGAAAGTTTGACGACTTTTTAAAAGTGAAACAAAAACCAAAAAAGGTACGTTTGTTGCAAGTTAAGTTTCAAATCAGTAAATTTTTCGCAAAACTCTAACTAAAACAAATCGAGTAATCGACGCATGCGCGTAATGTCATTGTCCTGAAGCATATGCTGAAAATTGACTATTTGATGGGAAATTTTGTTTTGTTTTGCTCTATCTTGTTGCTTTCATCCTTCCGGCCTACAAGTTGTGATGCCGGCGGAGAAGAACATGAGTGCACAAAACGGCTGGAAAGATAATGATGATGTGATGTCCATATGCTAATGATATTTTCTTTCAACCTCGCCTTTCATTTGCTTAGAGTGAAAACCCATATAAACACAAATTTAAGGCGGAGGTCTACCTGAATTTTAATGAAATTTTAAGAGGTTTTAAGATGGGATAGGAGAAAAAAAAAGTTTTGGAACACCAACAGACAGTTGATACCCACGCAAGAGCAACCCAGGTTCCTAGTGGACTAACTTGGTGTCCGTCTATTAATTATTAACTATAAATCCCAATTTTAAAACTTCACTAAATCTTCAATATTTCTTATTTTTCTAAATTTTACAAATCCTTTGAGAAAAACTATTTCCTTCCCGAAATACCCAAAAATCACCCAAAAATTTACAAAACATCCCACAACATAGATTCATGTAATGAGCGAAGGGTATTTGGATTGCTTGAAACGTGAACGAGATATTCCCATTTTTCTGCCGTAAGGATCAGTTTGCCGTTTCTTTTGCTTCGCTTCAAGTATTAACACTGATTTAGGTCTGAAAACCCAGATCCGGCCATTCTCAACGGTTTGTTGCAGTGATCGTGCATTCTATGTTTCCTAATAGCCTGTTCTAGGCGATAAGATTGTGGGGCCGTGGAGCAACTAAAAAGCGGTGTGCTAATGGGCGAGGAAAACGAGGGGAGACTGGGCAGTGTCAGCACTTCCAATACTTTTCCTTCGCGTGCCATCTTTCCTTCACCCTCCATCATCTAAACACCCGGAACAGACTACCAACGTAAGAACATAAAATTTCATTTTTCCGTAATCCGTGCAGCTTTTTACGTCATAAGATGCATATCTTGCCACTGCACTTGAGTCAGTGATCCCTTAACCAGCGGTCATCACCAACAATATACTAATTAAAACCACATATTACATAGGCCCGGTAAAGACAAAACCATTTCAGCTTGTCCAGGTTATTGATAGCGCCAATCAGAATACAAGCGATTAAAATCGGTCTTTTTAAACCCTTCGAAACCTTGTGGGCGTTTTTTAATGCTCACGATTTCGCGTTGATCTGATCCATGTGAATATTGCCTCAAATGAAACTCAGTTTACCAGCGTGCATCTTTACACGTCGTAGTGAGCAAGCAATCCTTAAACCCGCGGTCATCGCCAACAATATAACCACATGTTATACGCCCGGTAAAAGACAAAACAATTCTAGCTTGTCCCGCTCATTGATAATGATGATCGAGAAAATAAATAATTCAACTCTTTAAACCAAGCTATGTAAACATCCTGGCAAAATATTAAACGCGAAACCATTTGAAAGGGAATAACAATGGTTCGGAGAGGTTTTCTTATGGTTCTTTTTCAATGCTTTGTCTCTTTTAGCTGGACATCGGAAGATTCTGAACACAGAGCGAAACAATTTATGGAACCATGCTTCAATGAAGACGAGCTGTTAAACTTATGTACGGATCCTATAGAAATATGTCACGAGGAAAGGGGACATGAAATTAAGCTCACGCGTTTAGACGGAGTAAAGGTACGTTGATATAAATACAATCACTGACAATTTAACCACTGAGACATAATAGACACAATAAAAATGGACAGGCACCCCATCTAGAGGGACGATATACTTCTCTTACTTTGGTTCTAATCGGAGACACGTGCCGGCAGATTAATGAACCTCCAAGTGTGTTAGTTCAAATTTTATTCGGATGCGGCCAAAACAGCAGCAGTTGTGTCAGTTTAATAATCTGCTTCATATTGTTCAACAATATGTTTATAGAAAAACTTCAAAACAAACTGGAAGAATTAAACTATTAAACGTGCAGGTCGCCCAAATGCTCTAACACTGTGTATTAAAGGCAAAAAGAATAATATTTTATCTTGGCGAGGGAACTGACTGTGTTGAAGGTCTTTTAAGTCATAGGTTTCCGGGTTCGGTAAGGAGAGTTTTGATTCTATGATAAAAGCATTTGCGCGCCTAAGTTCCGAGTATTGTATTTGCTTTCACATTGTTCTAAATCCAGCTGCAAGGAGTTTTAATGACATGTATAAATAAGACGCATGGGCAGATATAGCCTATTCAGCCGTTCACATTCACCGATTTCTCGTTGTAAGGGTCATGCATCAATTGCGCGAGCTATGATCCAGCTTAATGCAGACGCATACTAGCAGATATATTTACGCAAATCTGACCTATATTAATTTGGAGTTGCGAAGACCACCTAAAATGGCAAGATTTATAACCTTGAAAAAATATTCATAGCTACAACAAGTAACTTATTTATTTGCAAGAACATAAACAAAATAATGCTGTATTACAAAAGCACTCAACTTATAACTTACTTTAAAACTGAATCATGATACATCAGTTTGAAACATTCAGTGCCCATTTATGAGATGATCACTGGAGTTCATCAGTTCGTTAGTAATTTCTATGGCTGGTAACTGTTTAATATTCGGTAATTGAGTGTGTATTTTACTACAAAACTCGTCCCTAAGAGTCGAGTAATTTTGACAGTGGAAAATTAGAAAATGAATTTCATCTTCAATTTTATTACAACTGCAAGTATAGGGCAAAGTCTTTTATATGTAGAGATTAAATTATAACTGCGGAGTTTAATCATCAGTTTGTGATTTCTAAACCTAAATTTCACTGAGGCTCTCCGTTCATTTGCCTTTCTTATAAGATGTAGGTAACTAGAAAGAGTATATCACTCCTTGAAAGTGCTATAAAAATCTAGCTTTTTGGAATTTGTAAGAGTACGTATGTATGTTGCCAGTAAGATAGTAAGATATATAATCTTGTTTATATAAATTAACATGTTTTTCTAGTTTTATCTTTTGTGTTCTCGTTACGTCTGGTACCAGCTAGTAAAACATGTGAAATTCTTTCACTGAGTTCTTAGATTGAAAAATCAGTTCTTCTAATTACCGATTGCTATATCGTTTTAGTTCTAAGAATTTGGTGATCTATCCTGTGTATCCTAGTTCATTCTTTATATCCTTTCTGGATAGTCGTTACCGCGAGCTCCCTCGAGAGAGTTGGGGGTAGCAACGATGGCGCGGAGACGAGAGCGCTCGCTTCCTATCAAAGTGACTCGGGTTCGAATCCCGGCGTCTGCCACAAGGGGATTAAGTTTGTTACCTTTGGTTCTCGCCCCAGTTCCGATGGTTTTTCTCCTCCTTCTTTGGATTTTCCCTTAAACGCTTCGTATACAAGGACGAGTATAAAAAAATCAAGACATTTCATAAAGTTATATGTTGTTCCTCCCTAGAAAGGTCACGTGCAGTGGGTGGAATTGGAGGAGGATAGACAATATAAGATGATCACTAGAGCCTTAAAGCCTTTGCTATTCGGTAAGTTGTAACATATAAATTAAAATTACTGTAAGTTCTAAATTGCCCAAATAATAATCCTGCGAAAGTATTACTTAAGTCCTGGACACACGATGCAATTGTTCTTGCAACGTTGCGCGCAACGGAGGGTGTCCCACGATGCAATTTGTTGCGCGCAACGGAGGGTGTCGCATGATGCAATTTGTTGTGCGCAACGGAGGGTGTCCCACGATGCAATTTGTTGCGCGCAACGCCGTCGCAGTGCATGAGTAGAACTCGATTCTGTTTCTGCAACTGTTGCGCGCAACGTTGCAAAAAAAGTTACACTGTGTGTCCAGGCCTTTAGGTGCAATTAAATCTTGATAGGAAAATCTAAATTAACTAAATACTTTAAACTCACTTAAAGTGGGCTCAGATATTCTTCTCTTTTTTCTTCTCTCAATCAGAAATTCCCAAGTTCTTATCAGACGAGGAATGTGACCACATTATAAAACTAGCAAAGGAAAGCGGCCTCATCATGAGTATAGCGGGTTTTGACGTGACCGCGTATGAGGGGGACTTGGACGAAGACATGGCTGAAGCTGGTAAAACATATTTTGTGTTAACTTCTCAACTTCGTTCCCAGATCCCTCTCTGCTTTTAAAATGGCGGGCGAAGAACTCCCAAGACAAGGCTACTAAAGTACTACAAAAATCCGGAAGCATTATGTGGAACATCGCCGCTCCATCCTCAATCACCACCATCTTATCAATCCTACTCCCGTCTCAATACATTTTAACCAACCTGGCCACTCTATCAACGACATCCTCCTCATTCCCTTGGAACTCATCCACAACAACCGCGACTCAGTCAGAAAGGCACGCGAGGCCCATCTTATAGATAAAGCGATGACACTTGATCCTCATGGTATAAATAGACGTGATGAACTTAATTAGTGACATGTAGCTTTTTTCTTACCAATCCGATTTTCTGTCAGTTCTGTTATGTCATATTTCAAACGTTTTATATGTAACGGTTCTTTTATATCTGTATTCATTTTTGTTTTTAGCCCCCGTAGAAAGTTTGTTTTGCAAACCGAAATATATTCAACTGTTTGCCGTAAGAATCAGTTTTTACCTATACTATGTCACGTAAAACATGATGTAATCGTTTAAACAATTTCAGATTACCACAAAACAATCACGGCGACCAATCGCTGAAAAGAATCTTCGAAAACGTCATTACACCGTTTGTCACGTGACAAAATACTCCACGATTCTTGGAGTTGTTTGGTAGCCTTGTCCAGCGGTTTCTACGCCCGCCCCGCCATTTTGAAAGCGCAGAAGGCCCTGGGGACGAGCTTGCGTTTTGGTATTTAGTATCAAGTTGCTATTTTAGAGTTTAAAGACTCCTTGAAGAATCTAAACGACTTGATTCGAGAAGTTTAACTTACCCCAGACTTTGTTATTTATAGATGGCAACTGGACTCTCGATCATGACGAAAGATTCGCTAAGCAATTTGGGATTTGGGATGTCAATAAAGATGGCTTAATTGATGCAAATGAGGTACGATGAATGTGATTCAACTCCTAATATTCACGTTATATTGCTATACTGACTTCGACAACAGATGATAGATCCCTGCCATGAATGAATTAAAAGGCCATATGAGCATTATTCTATACAGTTTTGTTAGCATAGGTTAAGCCTGACGTGACGGAAAACTTTCGAGCGGAGAAAAAAGCAAGGAAACTGGGGAGAGAGGCGCCTCGCTTTCTTTCGCGCCAAAAATAATATTTCTTAAGTCACTTCTCTTCACTTCTAAAGTCACAGCACCATGTATTATACGTTTTTTCGCATTCATCTTTAGGTGAGGCATTTTGCGCAAAAGCGCAAACTTCTTTTCATGAAGGAGGATGAAGTCCCCGCAATGTAAGTAAAAGCCATTTCCCAAACTATCCGATATAAAAATCATTTTTATTTTCACCATTTAAGAAAATTCTTATTCGCCCTGTTTATTTATTTTATTTTAACAGCTTTGAGCGTTTGGGAATATCAGAAAGTCTTGAAAATGGTAAGCTTTACACCAGTTTACACGTGCGATTTTTTGTGCAATTCTGTCACACTTTTCAATGCAACTTTTGTCGCGCTCGAGCTCGCGATGAAAATCGCAGGAGTAAACTAGCGCCGATTTCAGTGCGATTTGGCCGCGATTTGTTGCCGTAATGTGGCAAATGTAACTTGGCGGCGATTTTTGGAACATAACAGCACATCGCAGCAAATATCGCACCCGAATCGCACAGAGGTTGCCACTAGTTTACATTTGCGACAAAAGTTGTATTGGAGAGCTTAAGCTTAATTCTCTCCGCGCTGTCTGACCAATCCACCCTGTTCTTGCATAGGCCTGAACCTGATAAAAAGCTCTGTTATTCATGGCATCCGGTATTAGCTTTGCTTGCACGCAGAACGTTTCCATGTTTCCTAAGATATCCTTTTGTTCCCTTTTTATGAACTGCACAGGTAAAATAAGTCGCCAAACGTTTGACAAGATCAACATAAAGAAGATTCTTTGGTACATGGATTTCTTGAAGGAGAAAAGTCCTCGACACAGACCGCGCTATAGCCAACAGACCTGGTTACAACAAGACAGGAACGCGGACCCAATATTAAGGCGCCTGCGTGAAAGGTGAAGTCATTTACACTCTGTTTATATATTACTCCTGCTTTTATAAGAAGCTTTTATAAGAAGCCCTGCTTAATTAGTTTTTTTCTTTTATTTCAAATACGATTACGGACCATAGCTATGTCAAGTTCGACAATTCAAACCACAACTAACAAGTTCGTGTCTATAAAGGATTCAAAAGAAACCAACCTTTAAGGACATACAGTTGCGCGCGATCACTGTCTATCAACGAGTAGACATGGACGATTGAGCCAATCAGATTGGCTTATTACATTAACAATAGATCATGGTGCTGTTGTCTACTAGAAATTAATTAGAAACGAATGTGAGAAATACTGAAAATGACTACTGAGCAAGTTGAGCAGGGTGATGCATTTTCGTTGCATTGTCTGCAATATGATTTTAATAAGTTCTTGTTGTTTTTATTACAGAATAACAAAGTTAACTCAGTTACCAAAAAAGGTGATTGAAGGCAGCGAGATGATGCAGGTCAGATACTGATATTGATAAATTTCGGTAGACGCGTTAATTAAAACACGAGGGAGGAGAGCGAGAGAGCGTGTACTTAGGGACAATGTATAGGGATCTATGTGATCTATATAT
Organism: Dendrophyllia cribrosa; assembly: GCA_024195265.1. NCBI lineage: Eukaryota > Metazoa > Cnidaria > Anthozoa > Scleractinia > Dendrophylliidae > Dendrophyllia > Dendrophyllia cribrosa. Next base: position 56,785,606 of record JAJLRJ010000002.1, read on the forward strand.
AGTGGAATTGGGAATTGACTAAGGATCGAGAATCACAAGAGGCTTGGAATACGCGATCAAAAACTGTAGATTGAATAAGAATCGGCAGTTTTGGGTCAGAGGGATCGATAGACATATGGCGTGCCTTTATTATCTGAGACCAGAATTTCTGGCGCAAAAATACGTTTCCCGTCGTACCGTCAAAGGAGAAGGAAAGTAGATGACATCTGAAGAGAGTTGATTCGTGTTGAGCGCAAACGGCATAAATTCTGATATACTCACGATATGGTTTCATGCATATTTTAATTTTCTTGTCTCCAGGTTGTTCAGTATGACCCGTTTGGTCATTACCACGGTCATCTGGATTCAAACCCTTTTGAAGATCCCACAATCCCTTGCTGTCATCAGAATCACTTTGGAAAGCCCGAGTGTCGAGTCTGCAGGTACTGACATATAAAGAGCTTAGGAATGCACAGTTTGTCACGTGCGTCTTAGAAGGGGATAGTGTGACAAGGAGATTTTTAGAGAAATTTTGCAACACATAAATTACATGTCAATGCCAACCTTATCCCAACCTTAAACCTTCCAACTATTTTATGATCATATTGTAGATAACAAGCCGTCTAATCTCACTATATCCTTTGCATCTGAGCAACATAATTACGCCATGCACTCGAAGTACATCCTTACAACACCTAAATCCTAGTTCCTTCAAAATAAATATAAGAAAATTTTGTCCAACAATTATTGGATGCTATTACTGGAATGAATTATTCCAATATCCATACGCAAAAAGCAAACTAAACAACAATTCAAAAGAGCTCTTTACCAATACTATTTTGCTCAGTATTAAACACTGTCTCACCAATCTTGTAACAGCTATGTCATTTAGTTATAGGGCATATAATTAGTTTACCTATATCTTGCCCTTCTCGATTTTTTTCTTATCTTGTTAACTTCAAAAAACGTATGTAATAATTAAAAATGGAGTAAATAAATAAAAAAAAACTTATACCAGGGCCCTCAAAATGGTGACAAAACTCTGCCTTTAACAATTTCATCCGAAAAAGCGTCCCGTAGATTTCCTGGGAGGGGGCGGGGGTGACTCTGACATATGAAAATTACTGGGTGCTCGTCGCACTTTTTAAGGGTCAAAATTTGTAGATTGGTACCGCTTTGGGTGCTGAAATCTAAAATGACCACTGTTTGAATTATCGCGGTACCTTTGAGGGTATTGAACCGAAAACATATGACAGAATATGTCTTATGTTGTTTAAAATTTGTACCTCTAAGGGATAAAAAATATTTGAGACACGCTCTTTAAACGAGATTCTCGGGTACCTTGAAGGGTGTGATTCGAAAATTTTCGACGAGCACCCCCGTCATTTTTATACGGGAGCCCCCACCCCGGGGTAAAACTTGATTTGCCATGAAAAAAAGTGCGAAGGTGATCCAATCTCGTCTTACATACATGTAACATGTTTGATTTTTAGGTTCATAACGATACTTTATTATTTGAACGAAGTGGAAGAAGGAGGAGAGACGGCATTTATTATAGCAGACAACACTACAATTACACCACAGGCTAGTCCTTTTATTTATTTATTTATTTATTTATTTACAGTCAATCATAACTATTACAATTTTCTCAAATGTGATTGGTTCATAAACCTTCAATTTACTTGCAAAGTTGTAATTGGACAGTTTGTTGTAATCGGACAATGTAATCGGACAGTTTCATAAGCCAATTTTTTTAATTAATCAAATGAACCAGGAGCATGGGGCTCCTGAATGGACCAATCCCGCGCTACGCGGTCGTCCGATTTTGTTAACCACTTGTATGATCACAGTCCGAATTGGACTCCATTCAGTCCTATCTGATTACCATTATCAATTTTCCTTCTCATTCAAAATCAACTTACGAATTAACTTCAAATTAATAACTTTAATTTAACGGTTATCGTTGGAGCTTCATCCCGATACCCAAACGTTAGAATCACCTTGTACAGCACCGGTGAACAGCACCACAGAAAACGGTACTATTCAGTAGTTTTCGACCACCTTGTACAGCTTTCATTTGAATGGTCACATTTTAGAATTTCATCCACAGACTCAAAAGTTAGAACCAAGTATACTGAGTAATTAACAGTACCACAGAAAAGTACTGCTCAGTAGCTTTCATTTGAATGGTAACACTTAGGATTTCATCCACAGACTCAAAAGTTAGAACCAAGTATACTGAGTAATTAACAGTACCACAGAAAAGTACTGCTCGGTAGCTTTCATTTGAATGGTAACACTTAGGATTTCATCTACAGACTCAAAAAGTTAGGACCACCTTGTACAGCATAATAAACAGTACCACAGGAAAGTACTGCTCAGTAACTTTAATTTGAATGGTCACCCTTTAGGATTTCATCCACAGACTCAAAAGTAAGTTAGAACCACCTTGTACAGCGTAATAAACAGTACCACAGGAGAGTACTGCTCAGTAGCTTTCATTTGAATGGTAACACTTTAGGATTTCATCCACAGACTCAAAAGTTAAAACCACCTCAGTACAGCATAATAAACAGTACCACAGGAAAGTACTGCTCAGTAGCTTTCATTTGAATGGTCACACTTTTGGATTTCATCCACAGACTCAAAAGTAAGAACCACCTCGGTATAGCCTGTGATAGTGGGGAACAAAGGATAGGAGGCACGCGAAGGAAAAATTTCGTGAGTGATGACAGAGGGGGATAGGCGCGAAAATCTCTCCTCGGTCTCCCCTCGTTTTCCCCGTTAACCTCGATACAGCATAATAAACAGCACCACAGGAAAGGCTGCTCAATAGCTTTCATTTGAATGGTCACACTTTAGGACCTTGTACAGCATACTAAACAGTACCACAGAAAAGCACTGCTCAATAGCCTTCATTTGAATGGTCACACTTTAGAATTTCCTCCACAGACTCAAAAGTTAGAACCACCTTGTACAGCATAATAAACAGCACCACAGGAAAGTACTGCTCAGTAGCCTTCATTTGAATGGTCACACTTTAGGATTTCATCCACAGACTCAGAAGTAAGAACCACCTCGTATAGCCTGTGATAGTGGGGAACAAAGGATAGGAGGCACGCGAAGGAAAAATTTCGCGAGTGATGACAGAGGGGGATAGGCGCGAAAATCTCTCCTCGGTCTCCCATCGTTTTCCCCGTTAACCTCGATACAGCATAATAAACAGCACCACAGGAAAGGCTGCTCAATAGCTTTCATTTGAATGGTCACACTTTAGGACCTTGTACAGCATACTAAACAGCTAGCTTTCATTTGAATGGTCACACTTTAGGATTTCATCCACAGACTCAACCGTTAGTACCATAAACAGCACCACAGGAAAGTGCTGTTCGATAGCTTGCATTTGAATGGCCACATTTTATAATTTCCTTCGCAGACTAGTTAGGGCCGAATATCAAATTCAAATAATATCAAATTCTTACTACACAGGAGCTAGAAAGTGATAACGCCACTACGGACGAATTCAACTTGAGCGTGAACTGCCACATGGCAGACCTAGTTGTACCTCCGAAGAAAGGCACAGCCATCATGTGGTATAACAACTTTATCGACCCGGACAGCGGTCTTCTTGGCTCTGTGGACCGGTACTCGCTGCATGGTGGATGTGACGTCATTAAAGGGGAGAAGTGGATCGCTAACAACTGGCTGACTGCTCCGACCAAGTACTCAAGACACCTTAAAAGTCTTTACGATACGTCGGCATATGAGTACGCCAAGCCATAGCGTTCGCACACCCATGTAGAGCGATTTTCTTATGAGTGTCGCAGACAAAACCAAAACCTAATAATGTGTGACCTATCAGAGAGCGGTTTTCAGTTGGGTGAGGTGCCAATCATTATTGACGCAGACAATTCAATGGACCAATCAGATTTCAAAGCAAGCGCGGGAAACCGTGTGTAAGTCGGTTGCGATTGGTTTTACATCTGATTAATTGAGAAAGTTATACGAATATTTCTAGCCAATCACAAAGATTGGCAATGCAAACTCATAGGGAACTGTGAAAAGTCTGAAAGCAACCTGGGGAAATTACTCTCGACAGTCAATTGAAAACCGTGCTCTAAGACCAAACCCAAAGTAATCACTTTGGCTAATCACAACTGATAGACAATAATAATGATGAGCACTTGAAGCAAATCGTATGCAACCTCGTCCGATTAAAAATGGCTGCACGTGGAAGCCACTGGATAAGGCTGCCGAAATTCTCCAAGAATCGAGGAGTATATTGTCGCGTGACACAAGAAGAAATGTCGTCTTCGGAGGTCAGTTTCAGCCATATTTAGTTTTTATTCTAGAACGCTTGTTTCAAGCGGAACGAAGACATTGCATTATGTGTCCTACGACAAAATTCTCAACGATTCTGTAGCTGTAAAGTACTCTGGGTTATGATGATAACTTTTGGTTTTAATTTTCATGTGATCTATGATGAAAATCATAATATCCGAATTCTTGTTAAAACACACTTTAAATAAATACCCCATTTTCTCTTGTAAATACACATTGCTTTCTTTATACAGCTGTACTTCGTAAAAAATGAATTGAGGTTATAAAGCACACAAATTTTAAGCACGGTCATTGCGTGCCAGCTCATAATTTTACAAAACTAAAAGGTCTCTTTCATGCCCCATCTACATCAATGTCATGGACGAAGGGCGTGGCCGATTAGGCCAGACGGCTTCATGGCTTCAACCTAGCCGTATTTCTCCCATGATGCTGAACAACAAGCGATTGTCTGTAATCTCCACATGCATTGTTCCCTGTGAATCTCGCTCAGCTCGATAAACACTTCACGAGAGGTTTGAGAATATTTCACGGATCATGAAAGGATATTTAATTAACAGCCGACTTAAATCTTACAACAAAAATGTTTAAATTTACGACAAGCTTACAACAAGACATCTCCAAATATACTTTTTGTATTAAAAAATAAATTTCATCATCTCCCCAGGGTTTGCTGTCTTAGCCAACAAAGCTACCTTTATGGATTCAGGGAAAAACATTCTGAAAATGTTTTGATAAAACACGATGACGCGGATTATATACCTAATGCTACTAATTATAGCGATAAAATTTAAAATTAAGCGATTTAGAAAATTTCGCATTTAGCGAGCAACTTATAAATTATTATAACTGATCAGTTTTCTGAAGTAATTAGCGAACAAAAAAACAACAGACTTATAGGCCCTCAACAAAAATGATAAAGTTGCAATAACCCAGAACCTGATCCTCGTAACCAAAAATAGCCTTTCTGCAGAGTTTTCTATTTTTTTTATGCTTTTGACTGGGGAGCGGAGCACGAAAGAAACAAGTGGACGCTTTGTTTTAACTTTGCATCATCATCTTCTAAAAAAATACCCTTGAAGATCAGTAAAAGTATTTCACAAATTTGAAATTACATCTGCTTTTTGAGTATGGTTCACGAGAAGCACTTACAAAATAAATGCAAGTAAATATAATAAGCTAAGAGAAAATAAAGGGACACAGAGAGGGATACTTTCATTTATACAGGGTAACTCTTTCAGTAATTACAAAGGTAAAAAACTGTTATCAATAGAGGCCCTAGATAAATATAAAAAAATACAAAATAAAAGAATCCATAAAATTACTAATAGCAATAGATAAAAATATATAAATAAAAAAATGCAATAACAAGAGAATCTATATGTTACATAGGTCCAGTCTGGTCATTGGGAAATGTGAATTTCACTTATTAAGTTATTATTAGAAGTCATGGAAAAGGAAGTCTGTTTCCCAAGACATCCGAAAACGTATAAATGCCTGAAAATTCCACTGGGGAAAGCCATACTGAATATTCAACAGCCGCCCTTAAGGCGGGTCTCAACCTAAATGTGAATGAAATTTTAAGAGGTTTAAAGAAGAGAGAAGAAAGAAAATGATTTTTGGAACACTGTCAGACAGGTGATACCCGCGCAAGAGCACCCCAGGTTGCTAGTGGACTAACTTGGTGTCCGTCTATTTTAATAGATTTTAAATTAGAATTAATTAAAATTACTAACTACAAATTCTAATTTTAATACTTCGCTAAATCTTCAATATTTCTTATTTCCCTTACATTTATAAATCCTTTGAGAAAAACTAATTCCTCCCAAACATACCAAAAATTTTCAAAACACCCCATAACATAGATTCATGGAGTGAGCATAGAGTTTATGGATTGCTTAAAACGTGAACGAGATATTGCCATGTCAAGTGGCGGAAAAATGGCGTTTAGGTTAAGTCCCGCCTTAAAAAAGAAAATGAATAAGGAATATCTAGGGTTTAAACGTGAATAAAAAAATTAACAAAAAAGAATCGCGTAAAGAAGTGAGAAGGATCGCGCGCTCGAAACTTGCAATCTTTGTCAAATCTTTGATGTCTTTGATGGGTTACCTTTCAGTGACCTTCTAGTCTCGTTCCGCGTCAATCCCCCACGCGCGTCTCCCGCGTCATGCCAAGAAAGACGACTGGGGACGAGTCAGTTCTAGACCTTCCGTATTCTATTACAGATCCCCCTTTGCCAGCCGATTGCGTAACTTTCTCCTGACTGGTGCGTGCTTTAATTATCCATTGTTTTTATGTCATCACTGTCTGGTTCGTCTCTTTGTGACCGATTGTGAGCAGATTCTGTCTGTCGTAGTCGAACGGTAATTCACAAATGGCGAAATAAAAAGAATAGAGACCGCGACAGACGGTAAGTTGAATTCAATTTTGATATCGTTATTGACATTCGGTTCATGTTTAATTATCCGTTGTGTTCACTACTGTACAGTTCATACGCTATCAAAATTGTGTTATACGCGACCGTCTGCGAAGTAAATTTTAATAGAGTGCAAAAAGTGAAGAATTATTAGTATGACAAATTTCCGAATAAAATACATGTACACCAAAACGTGTACCATTAATCAGCGCATCGAGGAACCGTTTTCGCAAGCAAAGTTGGTGGAGCACATGGCGAAATTCAAGACGTCAATTCGACTGAATTTGAGCACGTTTATCACAAATTTATACCAACATAAATTGGTATGAAAATTCTTTAAAACTCCTCTGTTAGGCGACTCTAAAACCGGGAAATCAAGGAACGACGGAACAGCTAGCGGTAAAATCACCCCAAATCCTAAACCAAAGGAATCAATTTAGTTTCAAGTTTTTCTTTTTATAATCTTTTATCCGTCTTTTCGGATTTGGGTTGATTTTCTGCCGTTCCCGGCTTCTTCAGGTCTGATGATTTCAACATATGAAGTTCCTCGAAGCTCTTCCACCATAGTGGCAAATCGGTATTCTTTGAAACTTTTTCTTTTCGTTTTTTAAAACGAAAAGAAAAATATATTTAAAAATATCTTTAATGTGTACTATATTTAAGATATTTATTATAAGATATTTAAGATATTTATTATTTAAGATATGTATTATTTACTATATTTAAGATATTTAAGATATGTGTACTATATTTAAGATATTTAAAAATATCTTTAATGTGTACTATTATTACAGGCGAAAACGAAGCACATGGTGTGCGCGGCAACCATTTTGAGCTATTTTGCGTAAAATTTGATTTTCTTCTCCGAGTGACAAACCGCTCTCTTCTTGTACCCCCTAGTAGATTGATTCTGATTCGTTTTATCCTATCGACTGTAAACCAAAAAACCGGCAGGGGTGGCAAGGTAGACTTCGAGTACATTGGCGTTTTGAATAATTGCTCAAAATCACGGCCGGTTTTGACATGGGTTAGATTCCAAACAATTGCGCATGCGGATTTTTCATCGACATTTTTGTTGGCACATCTCTTTCGGTTCTCAGCACCGGTCACGATCAGGCGTATACCGAACAGTTCAACAAATTAAACCACTCAGTACAGCATTCGCAATTCCCCACTCCAGAAACTATGAAAACAAGGAGCCCGTTGGGCTTCGAAACTGGCTCGTTTGGTCTCAGTTTCCACCCGGTTATTATTTTACAGTTTTATATTAGCATTCCACAATATACAATCTAGAATCTATTAATATGCACAGTCCAGTCCACTTTTTAATTTTTATTCCACAGCCCGTTTCAAGCACTCCTTAGGGACGGACTATTTTATTGTTAAGGGCGGGGAGGCGAGGGGGGGGGGGGGGAGGGGGGGTGGAGTTGGGCAATTACCAAAACAAAAAATTCCTGCACAGCAAAAGTAAAGAAAAAAGTAATGCACAGCAAACTAAAGGAAAAAGGGTATGGAACAATCCCGAAAAAAAAATTATTGTACAACATCAAGACGGAAAAAAAAATCATTATCAGAAAAATTGCCCAACACGCTCGAGACAACGACTTCGAATAACTTCGCTATGGCGTCGGAATGGCTTTAAATTCGGTACAAGACACAAGTAAGCGACACATTTGAGGTAGGTAAACTTTATTTCAAAATAGATAGTTATTTACCCAATTTTAGAGAATCCGTGATTTTCCCATACATTTCTCTATATACACAAGCTGTCGCATAGCGTATGTAGAGTCGGCCGCCCGAAGGGCTCTCAAAAACACATCAAAAAGACGAATTTTGAGCTTGGGAAGCCTGTGCTACTACAAGGAATCAGGATTGTTTAAACACAGGCATTTTGGAGAATCGGTGATAGGATTTCGAATAAATTAACAATAATAATTAACAGCCGACCTTAGCGTGACATAAATTCGAGATGCTTGGAATTTCAACGTGCTCCATGGCGTAATGCTGTTTACTCAGCAGTTGACTTGCCGGGACGTGTTTTTTGATCTAAACTCAACTGTCTGACAATTGATTTGGTTAGAAAAGTTCAACCCGCTTTCCTTTTACCAGAAATAGAACACATCCTGAAATCACAGCGATTTAATGTTTAACAATTCCGTTGAAATTAGAACGGTAAATATTTGAATTATAGTTGCGACATCACTGATTACGCCATTTCTGAAAACCGGAAGTAAACTAGGTACGGTGTTGGCCGCAGCAAAAGCGATTCCCGGGGCAGGTGACCCGACAGGGAAAAAAAAAAAAAAAAAAAAAAAAAAAAGAGGGTATTTTAAGAACTGTCTCGTCGCAGAGCGACGAGCCAGTTAAATACCATTAATACTCTTTAAAGTGCAGGTTTGGGTGGTGCTTGATGTAAACCTAATTTTTTCAATTTCCTTTGTTTTCAGCACGAACTGCACGTGCTGAGCGTTTTTTAACATGACGTCATAAAAATTCAAAAATCTAAAGTATACATCCTACAAAGCTGTTTTTAACATGGTATATGGATACCTGTGTTATAATCTTTCAAAAAAAGTTTCAAGTTTTAACGATGTTTTGCTTCCGATTTATAAAGGTTTTAACTGTGTCACGCAATCCGTCACGCTATTTCAAATAAGCCGTGAAAATCAACAAAATTCAACCAGTTGAAAGTTATTTTTGAATTATAGATGCTTATGAGCCGATTTAATGGCACTTATAGTGAATACAATATTTTGTGATGAGATTTTTGGTGTAATTAAGGCTTTGAATTTGTGACCGCCATGTTGGTGTACCAAAGTGGTACAAGATGGCCGCTCCATACATTTTTTTACTAAAAATGTCTAACACTCGTTCGCCTATAACTCTTGAACTAAATGCTCTTGCGCTTCAAAATTTGGCCCAGATGTGTAGTTTTACACTCTCTACAATTACAAACATTTTGGAATCGAAAACGGCTTCTGAATTTTGATATGACGTCAGTGAAAACGCTCTATTTGCATACGGTGTACATTTGTATACGAACACACAATGCTACGTCCTAGCGTTCCTACATGTACTCTGAATTCCATTGTGCCATTCTAACAAAGGAGACTTGAATAATTACACCTCGGTGAGGCTGAACCTGCACATAAAAGATTATTGCGGTATTGTTCGGAGTGGCCAAAAACTGGTTTGTATCTAAGTTTTCAGGAGCTTAAGCTCCTAAAGTTTTTTCAAGTCGGTGTCATTGTGTCATGGTTTGTTTGATGTTTAGTGTACATTTTTGTTCAGTACAGTATATGCCCGAGAGTATATGAAAATAAATGCGAAGTCTTTTCGGTAATTAGATTGAATATGACGTTGACGGTTTTAAATCATATTTTAATTGAATTGAAAATCTTATATTTCACAAGCATTTCAGTAGCTGCCTAACAAACTCGAATACGGAATAATGAATAACGAGAAGAATTTAAAAATGAATAATGAATAACCTCAAAAAAAATGCAAGGAATGATGAGTAACTGAGTGAGATCCAATTATTCCGCTCCCACCCCCCTCCTCCCCCCTCCCGAGGGGACGGTTAAACTTCAATTCCGTCCATTCACCCTCATCCTGATGACCATCTTTATCGAACGGTTATGCTGTTGAAGAGGGCGCTTTACCTAAATGCCATTTTCCTGCCAGTAACATGGTTTTAATGGAAATATCTCGATTACGTTTCAAGCAATCCAAAAAAGCCTAGCTCATCTCATGAATCTCTGTTATTGTGTTTTGTAAATTTTTGGGTGATTTTTGGGTATGTTTGGGAGGAAATAGTTTTTCTCAAAGGATGTGTAAAATTTAGTGAAACGAGACTGAAATATTGAAGATTTAATGAAATTTTAAAATTAAAATGTGTAGTTAATAATTAATACACGGACACCTAAATAGCCCACTAGCAACCTGGGGTACTCTTGCGTAAATTTCATTCAAATTCAGGTAAAACCCCGCCGTAAAGGCCCACCTTCACCCAAAATGCTGTGCGCGCCGTGATCACTTTCTGTGCTGAATTCACGCTTGAATGTGTGCAACCAATCAGATCACGCGTATGAACAATGGAGCATTTCAAAACAAAAACAAACGACCGCAACGTCTTTTGGGTGAAGGTGGGCCTTCGTTTTAACCTTACTTTCGTTACAGTGTTGTACTTTACAAGAATCCATAATATAGACAAAAGAAGGACGTTTTTACTGAATAAATCCTGTAAACAAGCCTTCTGATTGGGAAAGGGCGAAAAAGAAAGGCCACGAAAAGAAAAGAAAGGCCGCGAGCGAAGCGACCTGTCTTCTTTTCGCCCTATTCCCAACCACTGAAGGCTTTTCAAAGGCTATGCTAAATTAAACACCCTATTTAAAGATTTATTATTATCCGTATTTATATTCGTCAGTGATTTGCAAGGATATGGCGCTTTTAAAATCATCCATCGTGTTTATTCAGTTTTAAGCTATTGCTGGCGGCTTGTTTATATCTATTTGAAGAGCCTCGGTCACAATATTAGAACGTGATGGTACCGGGACGTCGCGCCAGTTTTGAGCTGCTTAGGCAACCCTGGCGTTCTGTTCACTGAATAAACCGAGCTATAAATATATTAGGTAAACAAAACAAACGGTATAACCTGAATAACCCTAAAGAGAGAAAGAGAGCAGGAAGTTAAGAAAAGGGAGAATTTTCTCTTGGCTCGCCGGTCTTTCTCTTTCGGCCCCATTCCACTTTTAAGAGCGGACTGTTTGATACTGATAATGATCAAATTTAAAGCAACCCCTAACAATCTCATTAGATATTGCACATAACAATTGGATCAGGTATTTTAAGGGTCTTTTAAGATTCTGTACTCAGTGAGCAACAAGCCACATGCACAGGATTCCGCCGGCTAGCGCTCCAATGCATGACTCCATAACCCTTATCTTGATAATGCTGCAAGTAAAAATAGCTTCAACTGTTTTCTTATCAGCTCAATCTGAGACGCCAATAGGGGTTAAAACAAAGATTTTACGGTATGTCCGGTGTCTGATAAGACTGGCAAAGTTTTTGGTGGTCTTCGCATTTGGGACGAATCACATTTGATAAGACGTTTTGTTGCGCACTCCAATTGCATCAAAACAGAACAGGCTCCTGATTATAATAAATGTTTTTGTAAACTAACTAAAGGAGAGTCGGAGTTTCCAAATAAGGATAGAAATTAGTTCACGGTTCTGATTGGCTGCGCGCGAATAATCGACGCCAGCACGAAGCGTTTTCAACAAACTGCTAAGATACGTATACAAACGCAACGTGTATGATCTAGTGCGCGCTTCGAAGGTCAGTTGAGGCTTTGAAAAGGACTGTGTCACCTTGGCAGACAAGTTTCGAGCACAACAGAGTTTTCAGTATTGCTTAGCCCCTTACCGTATCTCAAAATTTTGCCGTTATTTTATTCTCGTCTGTCGATGTCCGAGGTAAGTGGTAAGTTGATTAGTTTATCAGTAGATTATAATCTTCTAGAAGATTCAGTACTTCAAAGGTTTTTGCTTGGAGAGTCGATAACCTGGCGATTATTAAACACAGCTTAAGTATCGAACGTTTCCAAAGCAATTACACCCACGGTGGTCGAATTAACCCCGCTTACGTTTATTCACTTTATATGGCAACTCGTTATTACCGAGAAGTTCTCTTGGTTACGGCGGAAAGTCCAGACATGTTCTCTAAAAATAACCCGCTTACTTACTTACGCCAGACAGTTTATTTCCTTTTCAAACAGATACAATGTCATACGAAGTTAATCTCGTTAATACGTAGAATCTACAGCTACACGTTTAATTTATTATCAGTTTGCCGCTAAAAGAAAATTACTTACTTTTGTCCGATAATACTGGCAATAATAATCGTTATTTTTATAGTCTTAGTGGGGGTTATATTTCTTTAAAAACAATAAAACACATAAATTACGCCATTCATGGAAACACGTTTCCTGCGGACACCCCGTTAATACGGACAGCTTTCGTAGACCCTGCGGTTTCCGTATAATGAACACAGTACAATAGAACGAACTGTCCAAGAGCTTTTGTTTTTGTTTAGACTGAAGGGTTCATTCACAGAGAACTACATTCCACGACTCACGCGGTACGTCCGATAATGATAAACCATGATATGATAGAAGAACACTTGAAAGCCAACGCATTATTTTCCCATTACAATATAGCTCTAGCTCTTATCTTTCCATCTGTCTGTCACTCTCTATCACGACCCTTCCCTTTCGATAAAAATCTCGCTTAATATGGGCCGCCTTTATTAAAAGATCAAATGACTCCGATAATTAATTTAAAAAACAGGTTACATAGAGGTTATTCTGCAAAAAGTTGTCTAAATACGGCTGAGAACTTTTACGAGTCAGTTGTTTATATTTTTTGACTTGTTTACCCAAAACACCGTTTTCTGACAGAATCGAAATTGATGCAAATTTGGGTCCACCGACTTTTATGAGTTGGTGACACGACTTTAGAAGCACAAAACTGAGTTTCGAATCTCTTGGGGAATGTTGGCTCTTGTTGGAGTGGAAGGTCTCTTTATGTACCCCTTTATAATACGGACACCTTTCTATTTCGAACAGTTCTCAGTGGTACCGGACATACAAAAATTCATACAAACTCTACATCTATAATACGGACACTACTCAACTCTGAGTCAACTCTAGCTCATGTCTAGCGATACAATGTGGGTCTAACTTTTAACCGAAGTTTGTGGTCTGTGGGTGCACGCACGCGTCTCCTATTTGCTTTCTTGGTTATGTTACGCTTTCCTCGGGTGCAACGTATCTTTGTCGGGCGCGTTATATTTGGCAAAATTAAATGAGTATTTGTTCCAAACGAGGGAGAGCGAGAGTCGCCGAGAGTTCAGACCATCGCTCCCGTTTGGCCTTAGACTCTCCTGTACGTACTCTCGTGCACTCTCATCGAATTTGAACCCTTAATTATTTCATGAGGGTCGTCAAGAGTTTTCTCTCGTTTGGCCCTTGTGAGTGTTGCATGAGAGTTTTGTGGTCAGCAGTTACCGTGTTTTATTTCGTGGGCTCAACATTTTAATCATGGGGGTAAAGTATGAGTGCGAAGAGGTGTTTCGCTGACGGAATCCGGTCTTGTCTGCTGTTGAAGAGCTCTGTGTTTGTAAGGAAACCATCAAGATAAAAAAGGAAAAAAAAAACAAGCAAAACAAAGACAATCGCGGTAAGAGATGGCGGAAGAGAACTCTCAATAATTTTCCACAATTATCAACAAGCCTTGTTGATAATTGTGGAAAATTATCGGAGAAAAAGATGTAAGTACGCGCTGTATTACTGACGCATACAAGCGTCTTCATTTCGACCCTGCTCTCAATAGCCAGTGAGAGTTGGACAAGACTCTCGTCCAACTCTCATCCTTCGACTCTCGTGCTTGTTTCCGGTCTGTTTTGCGTAGAACTGAGTCATTCACTAGGAAATAATTCGTAAATAAGGAGAGCAGTAGCAGTAAAAACAGTATCAGGTGGATTTAAGGACGCATGTGCACCCTCACTGCGCACCCAATTCAACCACTGACTCCAAGTCCAGTTACAAGCGCCGAATTTTCAAAGTCTGGGTATTTTTTCCACGCCCCTTATCTCCAAAACGAATTCGGTGCCCCCCCCCCCCCCCCCCCAACAACCCCACAATTTTTTTTAGATTGCTGACAAGGGTGTTTCATAATCTGCCCGTGGCAGAATTTTTTTGGAAAAATAATTTGTATTAAGATTTTCGCGCGAACGTCCTTAATTTTTGTGGAATCACTTATAAAGCCCTCATACTCGTAATAAACAGAGGGCCGGCTCCACGGTGTCGCGAAAATAAAGGTCCTTGCACTAGATTAGCTTCGCTATGTTATGGATAAACATCCCCAAATACTACAACCCACTCATTTCACAACTTAGCAACACTCCTACTCACGCAAAACTAACCAAAAATAACGTGCACTGAGTATATTCTGTTCACCCCCTCTGCAAGCCTAATTTTATATTTTCGAGATGACTCAGTGAGTAAAAAGATGATTTCACTTAAGTCGTTCTTTCCTCTACCTACCTCAATGGTCGCACATTTTGATTGTAAGATTAGCTTCTCTATTCTGTGGATAACTATTCATAATAAAATACTACAATTCAAACATTCAGTTTTCAGGAAAAACATCTAATCTTCTTATGTAACATTTCCAAACAGTGTCTGTCGATTATCAAAATTGCAAATTCCGTCTAGGTCAGCGATATTTGTGAAACGTAATCTTTGTACTTGTTAAGGCAGACTACAATCTTTCACTGTTTGTAATAATAATCCTCTGGCGAAGCTTCGGCTATCTTGAGAGCTAGCGGCTTTTTCTCGTGTAAATCACCAGCAGCTCTCGTATGAAGACCAAACTAGAACTGCTTCTAAAACTCAAGTTGGGATTTCTTTCCTATCTCGCGCACAAAAGTCAGACAGATCAACGATAATTTTCAAGAATGGAATTCAATCCGTGAGTAATGTATAATGAGTTTAAAAAGACCTCTTGATTTATTTCCTGTGTGTTGTAAGGCACTTCCGGGGAGTAAAGCAAAGCGGTTTTCCACACTGGCAATTCATGAAATATAACTCCTAGTAGAAAGTCGCGTCATAGTACCTTTTGAAACATATCGTTCAAATCCTAAAGGTCTTTGAATCTGTGGATGAAATTCTCAAGGACCACAATTCAAATAAAAGCTATTGAACAATACTTTGCTGTGGTGCGATTTCACTATTTCAAAACTTTGCCAACGAAGTTGAATTGTAGCTTGAAGAAGTTTACCTCTGATCGGTGATCCGTGACACTCACTTTGGCACCTTTGCAGATTTCGTGTCGTGTCTCATATCGACGTTTTATAAACAAAGCGAATCACGAAGGTCAGTTTTTGAAAATACTTCCTTTGTTTCAACAAACCGCATACTTGCCTCAAACCAAGCTTTTTATTAAAACAGGAAAAAAAAAAAGCACTTCACCAAACATGAGAACATTCAAACTACTTTAAAAAAATAATAAAAAATCACTATGAAAGAAGCGCTGAATGTATTGCTCGGAAGCTCAACCAAGATTATCATTTAAAAGGTCGTACTTTAAAATTTCATCCACATTAAAAAATGTAGAAACACCTTTCATATCAAAATAAACAGCACCACAGGACGGCATTGCTCAAAGCTATGTCAGTCACGGATTAAGGATTCATCGACAGAATTGAAAGTTAAACAACATTACACAACTCAATACAATACTTCATCAACGAAGGAAACAGCAAAACGTAGTCAATTTCTTCCAATTCCAAGGCGCACTTAGAAAATGTTTGGATACCGAGAATTTTTTTACTACAGGAATATTGTTTCCGCTTTCATGATCAGCCCCAAGGCAACATAACTGAATGAATCAGTTGATTAGTTGCACAATATCTTGTGGTTACACCTCAAGGAATAACAAGTGTTCTAGACACAATAACCAATGATATCGATATCAATATTGCTATCGATTTTATTTTAGGAAAGCAAAGTTGAAAGAACTTGAAATTTTCATCACGTAACACACTTTTGGTCATTTGGAGCCTCATCTTTTCGCGTTGTGTCGCACGCTGAGAGGTGCCGTGAGTAACCACTTAAAACACCATCATACTCTTCGAACAGCGCAGAATAGTTCATATTGTAGTTGTTTAACTCGCCATAAAAACAAGACTACTTTTAGAAGCAGCCAAGTGGAAAAGAGGTTGGTGGTAAACCCGCTTGAAATTTCTATGAAGTTTCGGTGTTTAGAAATAACCCTTTAACTTCCAAGAGTGCCAAAAATCAAAATTCAAGAAAACCCCCAAATTTCAATTTCGTTTAAAAATATTGAAAACAAATGGTACCATGCAAAAGTACAGCCGAAGAGGTTTCATTTGAATGGTCACACCATAGGACTTCGTCGACGTCGACAGGCTCAAAAGTTAGAACTACATCACATGCAATACGAACCAAGTTGAGCTTTGAACCCAGCGAAATTCAAAACTGTCTAGTCAGGAATTTATAAGATATTTTTATTTTTTAAAACATTTTTTCGACGCGCCTATAGCAATCGGTTTTTAAAGATTAGAAGCATTAATTAAAAATCTTGATGACTGTGTTCTAAAACAAAGAGAAAGGTGAAATAGGTTGGCAAACAAAGCGAAACAAATGAAATGTCGCGCCAAATGCATTTCAGCTTTGTAGACTTCAAACGAGACCCTCTTTTAGTTACCTCACAACAACTGACAAAGAACTCACAATTTTGACACTCACAAAACAAACTTTAGGGCACGACCTGAAAACCAGCACTTCCACAAAGGATGTTTATTATCTCAACGGGAGACAAGCAATAAGACTTGATAATGCCTCTGTCAATTGACTGTCATTGCAAGCAATCACACGAAACAATACAACTTGACATGTTGATATAACTGTTTCTTTGCAGAGCTTGTGTGCGGGTTCCCGATGCATTGTTGTTGCGCGAAAGGTGATAATTAGCTGTCTAACTTGACCTGGCCAGCTTTCATAACCAACAAGCCGCGACGCGACACAGACGTGTTTTCTACAACTCGCAAAGAATAGCCAGTTGTACGTAGCCAAAACAACAACGCCGGACTTTTTCAACGAGGACTTTGATCGCGCGCGATGTTGAAATTCGCCGTGAAGCGTAAAGCAGTGGAATTGTTTCATGAAGCCGTGCACAGCAAGGATGTTTTACGAGTGACATTTCTGCTCGAGCAGAACGAATCGCAGTTTCACGTAGATGAAATCGACGAAGACGGTATTACAGCTCTCCAACGTAGCTGCTTCACAGGGCCGCTCAAGCTGGTGCAATTGCTGGTTACGTATGACGCGGATATGAATATCCAGGACAAGGAAGGCTGGAGTGTCATGCACGCTGCTACCGTGGCGCGTAATTACTCAATTATGCGCTATCTCATTGCCATGGGCGCTCAGTTGGGCTTAGAAAACGATCAGGGAGAGAAAGCGATCGATCTCGCGCGCGATCTACAATCGGTCGTAATACTCGCGGAAGCTATGCGGCGCGCTGGGCTAGCTAGAGACGTAGAGGAGTACTTAAAAAGAAGGCCTGAAGTGAGGGAAATTCTCGAGGAGAAGCTACAACAAAGCGATGCGATGAGAATAGAACAAGAACGTCAGAGATCGGCGAGCGAAATTACACCATCAACTATGTCGTTAAATGCTGAAACGCAAAAAAGCGGTAAAAGGCGCAGTTCCTTGGACGTCCTTAACGATTCAAGACCTCCAACCGCAAACGTCAAAAATAATGATAATGATCTGAAGAGGTTAATGGATACTCCTGATATTTCTCGTCTTACCGGTGCTACATTACCCACCAGCAATCTTCTCGAAAACTCGAGAAATCAGGCCGATTTGAACGGCGGTGGAAGGGGGGCATGTTCATTTTGCCCAAAATGCGGAAAGCGCCGACAAGAAATCGCTAAAAGGCAGTCGACAGCTTCCCTGTGTTCAAACTCGTCGGATTCTTCAGCTTCCTCGGACTCGGCCTACAGTTCAGGATCAACAAATTCGGCGGCTAATTTGTACAGTTTCGAGCGCGGAAATACTGGAACAATAACCATAGCTAAGGAAAACAATAACTCAAGGGCGGAGAACAAGGCTTATGATCGAATACGTGTGACTTCTAAAAACATTTACCCGGAGGCCGTAAGATATCACACAAACCGCGAAGCAGAACCGGATGAACACTTTTATACACCGCAGCAATATTTACCTCCAACAGCACTAGAGCAAAACAGTTCATTTATTGATCACAATCGAGTGCGTGCCTCTACGATTAACATTTACCCGGAGCCCGGAAAATGTCTTAATCCCGAGCGCGTGATAAAAACAGAGGCATATCACTTTTCACCGCGAAGATTTTCATCGCCAGCGTTGTATGATCATAGCGGCGTTTCTAGAGCGCCCATCACGAGCAAAATCGAAGAAGTTATAGATGTAAACGAGTTGAATAGCCGAGGAGTCTCGCTCCTTCATGAAGCGGCCGCGAAGGGAGATTCTGAGGGGGTGAAGCTTTTGCTTCTTCACGGTGCCGAGGTGAACAGGCAGTCTTTGAACGGAAGCAGCCCTCTTCACGAGGCAGTGAGAGAAGGAAATGCGGTAACAGCATCGATATTAATAGAGCATGGAGCAGATTTATTTACAGAAACTGACAATGGCCTGTTACCGATAGATATGGCTCGAGATCCTGATATGAAACGGTTCGTTGAAAAGGCTATGACATTGAAATAATAATTTCGACACACAGTATATCAATTTATATGTATCGAGACAACTATGCACTGTACAGTAATATTTCTACAGAAACTACAGTGAATATAAATAATCATTATGTTACATCCGACTGGGTAAAAAATTGAGTAATTAGACGCAATAAATTTAATACAAAAAAAAAAAACAATTAAATGGTTTAATCGAATTTTTGACTTCGCTTCAGGAATATGCCTGAACCGGTACAGGGCATTAAAATTGCAATTATTATTCTAGTTTCGTCAACAAACGCTTTTTCCCAAAATGTTTACTTAAGTCGGTGGGAAAAGGTGGCAGAAGGACAATTAAAATTCGAAATCAGAACATTTTTAATTACGCGAACTAAATTTGCTTTTTGTCAAGTTGCGGCAAAATTTTGCCGCGAATTAACCGCGGCCAAAACTTAAATTCGATACAGGTAAAGTGGACGAAATTGGATGCCCAGACATATTTTCGCAGTGTATGTTCGTAGACATCAATTTGAATTGTTAGCGGGTGATATCGAAACTTTATATTCATTCACCTGCCGCAAACTCGCTTTCCAGTTGTTTTGTTCAGAGAATTAACAAGCGGTGAATTGCTTCATTGGCTGTTTAAATTATCTTTACGGGAACATTGAGAGCGGAAAGATTAGTTTTCTCGTAAAGAGAACCTAAATAAACAACATGCACAAAGGCAGTTTTATGTCGGAACATTCACGGCTTCTTTTCAGGTCATTGTTCGAAGTTGTTGGCAATTTTTCTGTTATTGTGCATAAGCCAAGTTGCGGTAAACTGGCAGAAATTGTTAACAAAGGCCGCATAAAGGCGTCTTTTCGATTATACATGCGAAATTATGGTTTTAAAAATGTAGACCTCGAAACAGAAAGAAAAGAAATACGACCTGGCGAGTGTCCGAGAAAGCGCGGCTGTTTTTAATTTTACAAGCTACGAAGAAAGAAATATATTAATTAAAAGTTGCTTGCGGGCAAAACTTGTAGTGAATACCAATTTATTTTTCAATGTAACAAGCTTTTAACGAGCATAGCCATTATTTCAGTAAAGTAAATTCACTGACATGTTTGCAAAAGGCCTAACCAGCCGACATGATATCATCAGAAAGGATTTATTGTGTTTGTTCAGTTGTACAATTATTACTGCGGTGAACAGTTCTCAATTCTGTTTTACCGTCGCAAAGTGGCGTTTACTTTCTCATTCAACTTTAATTAGGATTTGAGTCAGCTATTGGAAGGGATAACAATTGTTTCTTGTCAAAATTACATTGTAAACGAAATACATGTTTAATAAATAATAACTGGCTTGAATGGAAATTTTGTATGCCAGCCAAGCCACAGGAACACCAAGATCACCGGATACAGTTTACATGAAGACACTTGAGCGAAAGTGTTCGTTAAATTCCCAAATAGGCCTTTGTATTTAATGTGTCGGTTAATTCCAAAAGCGATCATTTTCCAACCTCTGGGCATTTGACTTTTTCGAAAACGTTTGATCCGATTCTTAATGAATTCGGCTAAACTACAGAATACAGGGCCACTTATTTGCATCTCATTGAATGACAAAAGTGCCTATTGTGTTATACTTCGTTCTACAAAGAGTTTCATCTCCACTATTACGCTGATAATTTAATTACCAGCGTGAAGCACTTTGTGCATATTGTCAAATGCCCGGCCTCCCGACCATGGTAGCGAAAGGCAGTAACTTCCCATTTTTTTCGTCGATATCTGAGGGGAAAAAATGGGGCAGTATAACGCCTATAACGCAGCCGCGACTTTGCCAATGTTCCTTTGCTTTCGCAATCATCTTACCCCGAAAGATTGCGTGACTAGAGCGTCTAGGGACTAGGCAATGCGTACCAACAGCCCCCGCTGGGAGTACCACTTGTCGTTGTCAAAACTGCTTTGTATATAAAGCGAGACGCCGAGCAACAGGGGACGATGACGGTCGTGATAATACTAACGACATATTTTACGGCGAACAACCAGGGTGACGAACCAAAAAGGGCTTATGAAGTCCTCCGTCCACAAGACATTCAGCGCAACACGCGCTTGGTTGTGGCGTGATTTTATTGTCACGCAATCACTTCTTCAATGAAACGAAGAATCAGAACCGTGATCCCAATTGTACCCAGTCCGCATGCGATCCATACCACTGTCCACCAGTACCCAGGTCTACTGTCCAGTGAAAAGCCGAGGAAGCTACAGAAAAAGGAAGTGTTTTTCTTTCATTACACAGTAAAGTGGCCATAAACTACATGAATATACCAAAACTGCATGCGGTAAAACAAAAAGCTCCTTGTGGATTGTTCCTATGTGAATATTCTGAATATTCTGGCGCGAATATTCAATATGGTCAACAACCAATCAGAACTTGACATCAAATCAGTCATTCAATCAATGCAAAGCGCGGGAAAAAATGCAACTGGTGCTAAGCGCGGGAAAAAATGCAACTGGTGATAAGCGCGGGAAAACATGCAACCGGTGCAAATTCTGGAAAAAGATGCCAATGATTTTGCTCCCGAAAAAAAAAAAACATGTTAATTGTGATCAGTTTACCTAAAACCAATGTAAAGCAAAGCACGGGAAACGTCGAAAGCGTCGTGAACTTTTTTGTTTGCATCTGATTCATTGACCGTTATGACTTTTTAGAGTATATGATAATATTATTCATTAAATCGTTCACTGAAATCGTTCAAATAAACTCACCTTGTTTCACAGTGAACAACAAAGTCCATTAATCCATCATTTGTGAAGTCACCGTGTGTAACAGGTGAGAGCGGTTCACACGGTATGGAGTGAGAAGTTAGGAGAGAGCCATCTTTAAGAGATACTAGTGCGAGGCGCTTCCAGCCTGTCACCAATACAGCGTCCTGAATCAAAACAAAACGTTCATGATAAACAAATCTTATGGCTTACATGGCTTGAATCTCATGGAGACTACGAGCCATCTAGCTAATCCTCCCGATCTTTCAAGGATAGTTGGGCGAGACGCATAGCATAACGCTCACACTGCAAAACGGTGGTTGCTCTTTTTGTTTTCAAGCTCGTGCTTGGCGGGAGGGGGAGAGGGGAGGGTGGAGTCGCAAAGCGCACCCTTTCCACGTGGAAATTCTACAGAACTCTGAGGAAAAAATAGACAAAAGAGGTCGACTGCTCATATTCTGAATTTGGTTGCGTAAACTGAGAATTTCTGCGACTGAACAACTTTTAATTGCTTGTTCTTCAAACGTACCTTTAATCCACCCACGAAAGTAGACACTGCTTGAATGTTTGGGACGAACTTCGATTTTCTTCCGTTTGTTTCTCCTGGGTTGTAATTCGCCCATGAAGTCCCTGTGTCGACCTAAGAATGAAAGTATAATAGGAAAAAGAGGTTTAACACTCTACTCGACCGAACACTTGAACAACAATCCATAGTCTTGTAAAACAGATATCAGGAAGGGATTTCCTGTCCAGGCTTGAGATAGCCTGTTCCAGCCTTAAGATTGTGGGGCTGTAGCCTACGTGGCAGGCGTTCGAAGGGGAAGGGGAAGGGAAATTGAAGAGGAAGAATCCAGGCGCCTTCCTTCCTACCCCTTCCTACCCCTTCCTCGCGCGCCCTTCGCGCTCTCGCGCGCTTCTCCTCCTTCCCCTTCCTCTTCCCACGCCCACGCCTGCCACGCAGGCTAGTGAGGCTGGGGCCTGGGAGCGGCTAAAAACCAGCACGCGCGTTGCGTGAAGACCCAAATATAGCTGCTGCATAGGAGACTACTTTCGACAGCACTCGCAATATTTTTACTCCGCGCGCCGCCGCTGATTTACCTTTCGTTAACGGTGGATGCTACTTTTAACGGTCAATGCCATCACTAACATTTATCAGTAACCAAGCCTTTTGTAACGGTCAATGCCATTTCTTTCTAGTTTATGCCTGGATAAGAACGAAAGTAGGCTATCATTATTAGATAAAATTGGGTCTAGGTAAAGCGATTATTAGACATTCTTGGGTTTCCCTGATCAACTCAGTGGTGTAGTGGTGTAGTGGCATGCAAGAGGTTCCGGGTTCGATTGTAGGTTATTCTATAGGATTATCGATTCTAGGTTATTAATTGCATTTTTCTTTTTCTGACAGAAAAAAAAAATAGATAATTGGTGAAAAATCGTCGCTAAAATGGCAGCGACCGTTTACGAAAGGGAAATTTGCTGCGCCGCCTATCCTTCGCTCTCATGCAATTATCTGAACGGCTGGAGCAGGCTTGGCTTGAGATTTCAAATTCCGCTACAATTTTACCTGCCAGTTAAACTCTCCATACGGTCCAAAGCTCGTCAACCGTCCTGACGCGATAACAAACACACTGTCAAAACCTCGGATGCTATCTCGTTGAAACTTAACACCTGAAAGATGGCTAAATATTCCTGTTCTGTCTGACGGGCTCGGTACAAGCAGCGGTGAAACTGGGACAGGCTCATTACGGAAATCTTCCTCGGCGAACGAGTCAAAATAACTTCCAAACGTAGAAGTTGGGCGGCAAATCGTTCCGCTGAACAAAGTCTTGGCTCCAGACGTCACCACGGCAGAGCAAGGATTGATTTCTGATTGGACCAAAGGCTCTGACGTAAAATAGGTTGTCACATGATCTATGACGTTATCACCGTTGACGTCACCGACACTCGTGACGTCTTTGGAGATTATGTAAGTACATAAAGGTTGACCAGATTCAAGGCTTAAAACCTCGATTGACTTCTGCCGATTTATGACCACGGCGTTATGCTGTTTTCCTCTGCTGAGTTCCTGTTTAGTTTGCGTTTCAAACTCTCTAGATGGCCTACTGGATCAAAAACAATTTAAGTAATATATCAAACACGAGACACAGTGTTTCATCAGATTTCCAAACACCGCGAAGTGGGTTGAAAAACGAGGCGCAGCTGAGGTTTTTTTTAACCCACTTCAGGCTGTTTGGAAATCTGATGAAATATTGTGTCGAATGTTTGATATTACTTCTCAAACAAAATGATTTTAGAAGGAGAAATTAAGGATGCAAAAATGAGGAGTGTTTGAACTGATTTCCAAACACTCATTAAACATTAATTTCCTTTGTATTTTCGTCATGAATTATTAATGAGTTTGAGAAGGAAATATCTTAAATGATGTACTAGTCTATTCTTGTGTAACGAGGAACACAAGACAACTGTTTATGCTGTAAACCCCATTCCCAAGATTCAGTAACTAAAGGGTGGTTCTATTGTTGAGTTTGTGCCGGGATTATGTTGTACAAGGTAGCTCTAACTTTTCAGTTGGTGGATGCAATCTTCAGTAAAGTGTGACCATTCAAATGAGAGCTACTGAGCAGTACTTTCCTGTGGTACTGTTTATTACGCTGTACAAGGTGATTCTTACTTTTGAGTCTGTGGGTGAAATCCTAAAGTGTGACCATTCAAATGAAAGCTACTGAGAAGTACTTTCCTGTGGTGCTCAGTGTTTATTATTCTGTACAAGGTTGTTCTAACTTTTAAGTCTGTGGATGAAATCCTAAAGTGTGACCATTCAAATGAAAGCTATTGAGCAGTACTTTCCTGTGGTGCTGTTTATTATTCTGTACAAGGTGGTTCTAACTTTTGAGTCTGTGGATGAAATCCTAAAGTGCGACCATTCAAATGAAAGCTATTCAGCAGTACTTTCCTGTGGTACTGTTTATTATGCTGTACAAGCAGGGTAGCTGTCACTTTTTATTTTGTGGATGCAATTCAAATGTGTGCCCATTCAAATGAAAGCTAAGTACTGAGCTATACTTTCTTGTAGTACTTTTTATTACGGTGTGCAAGGTAGTTCTAAGTTTTGAGACTGTTTCGAACTTTTTGAGTCTGTGGATGAAATCCTAAAGTGTGACCATTTAAATGAAAGCTGTTGAGCAGTACTTTCCTGTGGTACGGTTTATTATGCTGTACAGGGTGGTTCTAACTTTTGAGTCTGTGGATGAAATCCTAAAGTATAACCATTCAAATGAAAGCTACTAAGCAGTACTTTCCTGTGGTACTGTTTATTATGCTGTACAGGGTGGTTCTTACTTTTGAGTCTGTGGATAAAATCCTAAAGTGCGACCATTCAAATGAAAGCTACTGAGTGACCATTACTGTGATAACTTAACTATACCTATATTGTGTTTTAGTTACAGATGAAGGTGTTTTCTTCACGAAGTGAGCTGTTTGTAGTTTGGTATCACCAGGGTGTTGCCATCTGTATGGTAGAGTGGTAATGAGTGATTCTGTGTACTGACTCCAGTGGACTTCACCAGCATGGTACTGACTGGAGTGAAGAGCAAGCTTAAAATGGTAGGCTGATAACAGATCCTGGAGGGTACAAGATTCACAGCATCAAAACATTACAATAACTTAAACTACCTTTGAGATTCAAAATTACTAGATCCATTCAATAAAGGATATGAGATATTTGTGACAGTGAGCAACCTTGGACTGTCTCATTTTTAAACGTATGTGCCTCTGCATATGCGTTTTACATTTTGGTACATCTCTTTGCCGTTCCCGGTAAAACAACAACGTCAAATTATAGGTTTATGGAGAAGGTAAACACATGACATTTTTTTTTTCTATTTGAACTTGAAAGCCGTTCCTACGAATTCAGCTCCTGGACAATTTATTCAGTTAAATTAAACACATTGAAAAAATTGGAACAATAGAAAAGCAGTTTAAGAGAGTACAATTTTTTTTGTCAAGTGACGTTGTGTTTGGCGTAGCGTCCTGATTGATTATGAGCTCCCTATTATTTGACAGAGCATAGGAAGTCCCCTCTCTTCCCAAAGTCACCAAACTTTGATACCTCTCTTGACGTTTTCTTGGCTTCATAGTCGCCTGGTTCATGTTTCCAGTGAATTGCTCCTGTTTTACTGTTCAGTGCATATGTAGAAAAGTGTACTTTTTCTTCTGGAGTCTATATGTTGACAAAAAAAATATATGAAACAGAAAACACTCTTGCTAAAAGAATGTGGTCTGCACATATAGCAATTTTGACATTTCCAGACTTTGTTAAAAAGCGCCTGACATAGCCTGTGAACAAGCTCTCGGGCTCAGCGGTTGGGATAGGGGGAGGGGACCCTACCCCATATCTCCCTACCCCACCCCTCCCCCAAACCCGAGCCCAAGAGCTTGCTCGCAGGCTATGCCTGACACAGTAATATAGCTAAGCTTTGCAATTCTGAATTAAGCAACAGAAACATAAATGCCCCACAAATATTATACAGTAAAAACCCACGTATAAGAAACTAGATTTTTCCAACTTAGCCTAAACAGGTTCTTAAAGAAATGGTATTTAGTGGGATTTTAGGCTACTTAGGTTCTTAAACAGGTTCTTAATTTGATAGGGGCCTACTACAGGGCATATGTAATATGGAAAGCCATTGATGCATGACATAAATGCAAGGAAGTTTCAATGTGCTTCAAAAACTGTGACTTCGAAAATGAGAGAGACACATGGAACTGTATTCTTAATACATTGCATTGTGTAATCCAGTATTGGCGCAGACATAATATGGTTTTCATTTTAGTTCATTCTTTGAATCTTACTGACTTAAACCTAGACTAATTTTTTTTTTCTGTATTTTCATCTGTGCCTTCATTTTTGTGAAATAAGAACCTATTAAAAATTGTAGGCTTCATAGGTTCTTACGTAAAGGGGGTTTGAAATGAAAATTTTAGCCTAACAGGTTCTTAAATTTTAGATTCTTATACGTGGGTTTTTACTGTATTCTTCCAAACAGCCGTCATTTTATATTCAGTGCTTGAATGTATATAGGATGAAAGATATTTGGAGAGAGAAGTTCAAACATATGCCAATATTCGTTTTGTTAGCAGTTAAGCTGTTCATATATGAACAGCATCGAAATTTATCAATATTTTTCTTTTTAGCATTTAGTATCTACGCTATGCAGGTAATTTCAATCTTCGTCACAGATTTTTATGGCTGCATTGACAGAATTTTCGCTCAAGGGTTAGAGCAAATCTGTATAATTTAAAGTTAAGGTACCAGTTTTGCATGGTGAAGGCGTCTTGGTGGTAATTTAGCTATTTCATCAGCAGAAAGCCCAGTAGGCATGTTATGTTCATGATTATGCCTGAAGATGAAAAAGACAAAGATCTTTGGTTACAACCAAATAATTCCAGCCATATTTTTGCTGTTCACACTTTTTTCGGACAGCACTGTAAATAACATCAAGACAGGTCAATTTTTTTCCATTACTTTCTAGCTTACTCTAAATGCTCTTTCAGTTGTTCTTCTTTATCCATTTTTCCTCCAATTAAAACCAGACCATGGTCAGAAGAGTATGAGACAACTTGCGCAGCTATCTCCCTACAAATCAAAATTTATCACAGTGAGCTAAAACTGAAATAGAATTATAAACAATTGAGAGCCAGAAAATTTGTCTGCTCCAACAGGAAAGTATAGCTACAATTAGCTGCAAAAGTAGTTGAGACACTTGCACTCACAAGTTCTTTTTGGGAAGAAGTACACTATTGCTACCTTTCCTTGCCCCTCCCCCCTTATCAATGTTTTTTGTGACCGGCACCATGTCCAAAACTTTTGCTAACAACATTGAACGGGGAAGGGGGGTTGTGAGGGAAATATGTTGTTCTTTTGTTTTTCGAAGCATCATTTTTTATAAAAGTGAGTGTTTTTTGTGAGTGTCTCAACAATTTTGCAGCTAATTGTAGCTTGTATGCAGACCTTTTTTTTTTGCTCATCCAGTTGAGGAGGAGTGCATGATGACACAAAAGAAGGTCTGTGTAGCAGGCTGACAGGAAAGCAGCAAAAGAAAAATGTTTTCCAAGAAACAAGATGATGAGAGAAGGAAATTAAATATTTCAACACCCAGTTCAGTACTAGGAGTATTTTTTAAAAAAGAAAAAAGTAAACATGCTCTTAAAAAAAGTACATGTACTTACTTAAAAGAAACTGAATCTGATGCCTTATGATCTTTAAATACTTCAATCATCCACAGAAGCTCAAGCTGGTCAGTGAAACAACGTGCCACACCATCATCTGTCACAACTACTATGATCTACAGACACAAGCCAATCTATTAACTACCTCAGATGGGAAGTATGCAATACTCTAATACATTATGCGCATGCAATTCACGTCCCAACTCAATGCTACGTCATGCACGAGTGGGCGTGCAAGAGGAGAAATCTAAGCACATAAAGGTCTGGTAGCCATTGCATTAACTTTGCTTAGATTTAACTCGCTTGGATGGTCGGTGCCCCCCAATTTTTTTTTTTTTTTTTTGATATTTTAGATTATTTTCTTTTCCAATTCTCGACAGATTGTAAATAAAGAGCAAAAAATCAATGTAGGAAGTTTAATTATTTCCATTTTTCTTCCCGTGCGAAATCAAATCCTGCCAACTTGCGGCTGTCAGAGTTTAAAATGCTGTTGTTTAAAGACAACATTTCCTTTAGGGACGTCGCCAGTTGAATGAATTTTCTAATAACAGTCCTAATCATATAAAATTTTGCATAGAAAGTTGCATTTTGGAGATTCATTGGCAAAATATTTAGAGTAACAGACATTGGGGCTATATCCAGTAAGGAAGACTAATTTTTCAAAATAAGGGTCACCTGTCAGATATCTTATCTTGGAAATGAAGTCAGTGACCCCCTATTTTTTTTTTTTTAATTTCTGACACAAGTAACTCGATACCTAGCTGTAGCAAACGTTTTATAAAAAAAATCAATGTTAGAAGATTTTCGCGTGAACGTCATTAAAAGGCAGCTATAAGAATTTTGCTCCACATGTTGTTTGTTTTGTTGGACAGATAACAATCTGACTTTTACTGTTTGTCGGACAGATGGGTGTGTATAAATAAGCTTTTAATGAAAACCGTTTTGGAAATAAAATACATACATGGTGTTTACAATGCATAAAAAATATAGGAAGAATAAGTATACAAAGAAAAAAATGCAACTGTGTCAACAGCTCATGGGATAAAGCTGTTCTTGTGTCTCTCCGTTTCCAAGGGAGAAATGGTTGATGCTATTAGTAATAATGAATATAATGGCACTGTAGAACAAGGACTGTTTTTCTATCTACACGAGTTCAAGCTCCAGCCATTTCTGAGGCCAAGGAAGTGATCTTTGAAAGACATAATTTATCACCTGACGACAAATGTCGAGAGATGAAACGCTTCTATGGTCACACCCTGCTGTAAGAGCCACAGAAAAGGCAGCATTGGAAGAGTTAACAGACTGAAGCACCACCTCTGTCTGAGAAGAATGATTAAAGAGTTAAAAAAATTATTAATAATAACAACAAATACGGCAAAATCATGTTCAAAATCATCTGACTTGAATCATTTCTAAGACTGTGTAAATTGCTCACTAATTTACCTTTATGTGAAGATGAGGTAGAGTCGATAACATTTCATGGTCTCCCTGTGGAGGCAGCATCAGTATTTGAAGTCTTGAATCCTCAGTTACTATGATCACCTCTGTAATGAAGGCAAGAGTCCATTATCTTACATGCATCAGGCTAATTTATCAAATCCCTACTCTATAAATTTATCCAAGTACCAGTATGGTCGACTAAAATTAACAACATACATGTATGATTTTAAACAAACTCTAAAATCTTTCCTTTTGTATTATTAATGTTCTTACCATTAATTCCATCACTATCAAGATCTGTGATGACCGGGAGTGGCCTAAAGGATTCACAGAATACTGTCTGTTACAATACAATCATGATGTGACTTTTTTTCATGTATCTCATTAGTGTGACGCGCCTTCTGTGAGCACCCAACAAACTTTTTTACCAGTTTTCATGAAATCACCATCCTGATTTTGTGTTACTTACCCACGCCTTTCATGCAGAAAAATGTGAAAATGTTTGGTGTTGGGACTGCCGTCTAGCCGCCCTGGTTGCTTTTTTCAGGGGCTCACTTCTGCCGGAAATTCCTTTGAAAGCATCTCCATAATCATGAAGCAATAAAGTGAATTAAATCTTCATATTTTGTAACTATTACTTTACACTCCTCTGATAAACACAAACCGACAAGATTACATTCCATCATGCTCAACTCTGCAAGGAGGCCATCCCCATCAATTGAATTCACACTCTCTGATTGGCTAACTTGTAAAAATGTTTGAGTGCTCATGGTAAGGCGCGTCGCATTGTAACACTGGAAGATAAAACTTACAACTGATTTTTCCCGGGCTTATGACGGACGTCAGAAGTACTGCTAAGCTGCCAGGAGGGCTTCAACTCCCAAATGTTTGGAGCTCTAAACAAAAACACCGCACCAAGAACTGCCGCCACCACAACAACGTCTTGCGCTCGTATTTTACTGACATCAAAAGGCAGGTGTTTTAAGGGGTCACCACTCATAACTGTCACCTGAAAATATAACAAGTTTACCAATATTTTTCTAATCTAATCTCTTAGCACATTGGCACATTATTCCTGGCAGCTTAGGTTTTTTAGTATGTACCGGTAGTTTGTACTTAATTAAATTTATTACTGCAATTTAAATTTTTAATGTAATGTATTTTTTATTAGATGCAGGGGCCACCCTGATTAAATAAAGTTTTACTTACTTACTTACTTTTCCTTTTCCAAGAAAGGATTTGACTGACTCTTTCAGAAATTTTTGGTTCAAATTCTAGTTGCCAAAGATTCCTGTGTACTTTAACCAGCTCTGCTTAGTAGCCTGGCCTTTGAATGAAAGTGAGGCTGGAGTTGATTTTGTTTTGATACAAACCTTCCTGCTTTTCATATTTAAATCAAGCTGAACAATGTGATTTACGTATGAAAAGCAGGAAGGTTTGTCTCAAAACAAGGTCAACTTCAACCTCGCACTTCTACTCAAAGACCAGATGTGCGTTTCTCAAAGGTCAGAAAAATGTTTCGAACCCGAAAAGCTACATTTTGTGCACAGTGTTTCAACAAATACTCACATTTTGTTGATTTTGAGCACTAAGAACTTATATTAATAATGCAATTCTTAGTTGACAAAATACATCGAGCTAGCCTTGTGAGCTACACTACAGCCTCACTTGATAGAATCTGGATTAAAAATAGCTTTCAGGATCAAAATGCCTTTGGGAGCTTTGAGAAACACATGCCAGGTCACTAAGAAGACAACTTTAAAATAAAAATTAATTCCTAGCCAAACCTTTTTTGCTATGCATGTACATGTATGGTTGATTCATAGAATTTTGGGTCGATCATTTGCTTTAATTTATCCTGACCCTTAGTTATCATTATGCTTTTTGAGGCATTGAAATATAAGATTGGCCATCTTGGATTGCAATGTCCCTAAGAGCTTGGGTGGTTGAATTTGTTCTAGTGACTTAACTACAATAAATTCCTAGTCAAACCCTGGGAAAGAAGCTGTTGAACTAGTAAAGTCTCAGGGGATGGGTATAGAAATTGATTGATGCATTACACATTAGAGCAGTTTTCAATTGAGTGTCGAAAGTAACTACACAATTGCTTGGTTTTGCTTTGCTATGCTTTGTGATTGGCTAAACAAAACTCGCGCCACTTTCTCGACCAATCAGAAGTAAAACCAAAACCAATCATGACTTGCTCGCATACGTTTTCCCCGCCGACATGTAATTGCTTCGAGCTCTGATTGGTTCATTGGATTGTTTACGACTGCTGTGATTGGTCAGAGTAATTACTTTGGTTTTGGTTTTACAACACTCAATTGAAAACTGCTCTAAAAAGCAACGGTTCTTTAACTTCCAACTTAAATTATCTGTTTTCTCATTTTCTGATCTGAAATGTCTGTGCCGAGCCAGCTACATGGAAAAGTGTTTTTTTTAATGGTGCACTTCATTTTTGATAACTTTTTGCGTCGACGAAGGAGACGCTTCCTAATCTTGTCGGCTAAGCGGAACGAATCGAGAAATGTGTCGGTACCAAATCTGCGCCATCTTGAAACGTCACAACAGTATCCAGCATTCTTAGCGCGTGGTCTAGGCTAAGCGGAACGAATCGAGAAAAGTGTCGGTACCAAATCTGCGCCATTTTGAAACGTCACAATAGTATCCAGCATCGCGTGGAAATCAGGCATCATCCTGGGGAGCTGGGGTTCCGAAATGTCACATGTGAATAATCTATTTGTCTTGATATAGTTTCGGATATTTTCCCGATTTTGGAATCGTACGGCTCAATATTTCAATGCCTAGTAAAAGTACGCAGTGGAAAAATTGGACGAAGGTTCTTCTCCGGACCAAGTAAGTTGTTGGGTCTCTTTGGAATCAAGCAAGAAGTTACAGATTTTCCTCGCTGCCGTTCTGGTATGTTTTGAATGTTCTATCTTGATTTTGCTGTGGTTCTCTGCCTGATTTGGGAAGCTTTCACCTAAATACCGACGTCGTTCTTCGCGATGTTCTACGGTACGGTGCAATTCGCTTATGTCTTGTAGCAATAATTCACTGACCGGCCGCGCCAGGCGAACGCAGATAATTTAACTTTACAGTGCTCGAAATTGCACCTGTATCGGGCGCATTTGCGACTAAAGATTTCGCAGTTTTGTGACTAAAATTTGTCTAGCTAATAAAGGAATTATATTCAACAGTCTTGTGTCTTACTTGCAATTGGTAGTTGTAATTTTATCCGAAAAATCTTGCGAAATTTCATGTTGAATGTTGCGTGACTTAAACGTCGAAATTTTTCATTTCCGGTTCCGGTATTGGTACATGTACTGAGCAGTATGATTTCAGAATCGGAGAAATAACCGAAATGAAATCAAGACAAATATACTATTTATATGTTGGAAAAATCTGAGACCTTTCGGTGTACACAGCACGGCAGGATTTTGCCCGATTCCACGGCGATAGCGTGAATTTGTTTGATGACGGCCCGACGTTTTTGCCTGCGTGACATATCTCGCGACATAGCCCTTTTCATCAGTGGCTGAATTAATTCATGAAACTGAGGTACTAGGCTAAGACGAGGTGCCACGGGATAAGGAGACGCACTATAATCTATGATTACTACTAGTTAATAAGCTTACATTACAGATGTCTATATAAACACGTTGACAGAGATCTGATGTGTAAACTTGAAGGAGTTTTAACTTTACATGTAAAAATCTTCTCAATTTAAGACAGCATATCAAAATAAAAGCTTTTAGGCCCTTTCTCGATATATCAACAACAATGGCTTAGCAGCTATGAATATTCCATAAAACGATTCAACACAAAAGAAAGAGTTAGCGTAACAATGGATAAAAAGAACGAGGTATTGTTGTATTTCATTTCATTAAGCTTATTGATAAAGGCTGATAAAGGCCAATATATTTTACAGATAGAACTAAGCTAATGTTTACTTTAATATATGCTTATGTATACGATCTCTCTGACAATCATTTCTGAATCTAGCTCTGGAACTTGAATTTATGAATGGCCGAAAACTTACCTTTCATTCTTAGACATTGTTAGAAGTTTTCCATTTTTTGTCTGTGTAAATTTCCTTCCAAAATCGTCGCCATGTTGAATATTGATGAGCTTTCTAATATGGCAATGATTACCTTTTATGGTAGGTCACGGCCATCTGGCCAATAGGAGAGCGTCTTGAGTGAGCGTCATTTCAGGGCGGTCACTTTCAAATCTAACGATCAAGCGATCGAAACGACGAGCAGCTTTCTTGTGTGGACTTCGTGTTATTTTTTAGATTTATAACGTTATTTCATTGTTTTTCAAGTGATCTTTGAAGCAGGAAGCTTCGTAGACGTTTAATAGTTGTAGTTTTGGAACATGGATTCAGTTTTTGAACAAAAATATGAGTATGATGCGCCGCAGTTTGTGGACTTTACCGAAGGCCTGCAGCAATTTGACCCCGACGCTGACAAATGGTTTGGTAAGTTTCTATATTCAGCTATATTCGATTAGTTCGCCTTGATTTTCGGAATGAAACCTTTGGTGTTCGTTTGAGTTTACATTTACTTTAGATAAGCTTGCTCTATTTGAAAAGTTTGATACAAAGGCAGCACCTAGCTAGCAGGAAATTCAGCTAGCAGCATGAGCTAAGATGTGTGAAAAAATGTGTAACCCCGTTAAGATCAAACAAGCGTTATAATGAAGCTAATAATATCTCTATTTAGATGGAAAGGTAGCCGATGAAGGTGGTGTGCTAGTGGAAGAAAACGAAACAGAACAAGGAACGAATGATCCGGCCGAGCCTGTAGAAACAATAAACGCGGTGTCGTCGGAAATTCCAAAAGAAGAAACAAAGAAATCTCCTCCGCGAAATGAAGTCGATCCAGTGATACCAGTTGCTAGCACTGAATCAAGTGAGCCTCCTAAAAAACAAGTTCCCAAAAATGTCGTTACGTCTTGGTCAGACTGGGTTTCGAAATGCTCAAAAGCTTCAAACAGCCTTGAAGAAGCTAAGGAAGACAACACGTCACAAAGCCAAGTCAAACCTTCACAAAGCCAAGTCAAAACTTCACAAAGCCAAGTCACAAGGTACGCGCGATGAACTTGAGCACATACAGTTGTACTAGTATTGCAGGTCCAATGCAGTTAAGTGTTTAAGTCTTAGTTTTTAAAATATTTAAGCTTTATAGCAGACATAACAGGGTCGCTTTTAAAAGCAGGTATTTGTGGATCTTTTGCGGCGTCTATACATACCAATGGTGAGGTAATGAATAAACGCAGCGCGGAGTTGTTTTGAAGTTTAGGTGCACGTGGTAGTTCGCCCCCAAGCTATTGAGAGGGGCTATGTGACCATTTTAAGTGTTCCTTTAATAAGCCAATTTAAGACATATTTATGTATATCAATAGAAACCTAAAAGTAATGATCCAGTTCAGGAGTCGAACTTAATTTTTTAGTTCACTAGCTGGGTGAAGATTGTTTCTTTAATCCAGGGATGTGTGTAAGCTTATGTACATGTAATCATGTACTAGCAAAGTTTTGCTAGTAAGATTTTTTTCTACTAGCAAAACTAGTAAGGTCACTAGCTATTTTTTTTTTTTTGCAGTCATTTTCTCCTTTGATGACTCTGAAAATAAGATAAAAATATACTGTTAATTTTGTGGTCTTATTTGCCATAGTCCTGTTGTTTCTTTGGCGGCTCGGGGTTGTCGGGCAAGACATTGTCATCGTCGGTCACTTTACCGGTAGTCTTAAGAGGTCGAGGGCCTCTTAATTTCGAGCCCTGCAGTTTGTTTAAAATTATTCTAATAGTGCTCCAAAAGTATTAACTCTTGGGCTGCAGACGGCCAGGATGGAAATGGATTGTTGACCAATTTTTTCGAGTTTATCTCCATGTCTTGGAAAACTTGCTAAAAAAACTATGATGGTTTATTCTCTTAAGATTTGAAAATTCACTTGATATCTTCCTCTTGTGTTCCATAAACCTTTCATGAATGACAAAGGTATTTGGTTTTAATTTGGGGCAGTTTTGATCCCAAAACATCAACATGCCCATTGATATAGCTCCTTTAACAATATTACATCATCTTGCTAGGAAACGAGAGAAGAAGATACCTGAAAGAAGATCGGCTCGTCTGAGGACTCTGTCAAATTGTTCTACTGCGTCAACTTGTTCTTCTATGTCCAGTTCATCTGATGGTCCCACCGCAAGGAAGGTACCCAAGATGAAACCTCAGTTGCTTACTGTTCCCCACACGCCAACTTTTATGAGGTAAATGAGTTAAAGTATTTTCAAACTGTTTTGGTCAAAACCATGCTTCAATGTTATGTACTTATAGACTAAGTGGGAGGGCCGGATGGGAAAATATTTGGCTCAAGGTCATGGTGTACGGACTGAGCACAGCAAGGTCCGTACGTGCGTCATGACTGAGAGCCAAATGTTTTCCAATTTGGCCCGACCTAACATAGTCGAAAAGTATTTTATCATATGTATGACCAATTTGGAGACAAAATTACTTGAAATTTCAATGCGCAAAGCCTTCTGATTTTGTAGTAGGGCTGTACGACTTTTTTCGGTCCCGCTCACGCAAATGCATAGGGCTCTCATACGGGACTTTATCAATGGTTTTGCAAAGAAAAGGTTCATAGGGCTATACAGGTTGTATGATAACTTTAATTATTTACAAATTAACATTTTTTAAAAAAAGAGTAAGAAACCAACTAACCAAGCAAAATATTACCTTATTGTCTGTTGACCCATTTTGAAGGCGAAAATGTGGCAACTTGAAAAGATCATGTCCGTCTATGACTAGAAATACTTATTGACAGTCCTGGTATATAATATTTTGTGGTAATTTATCACATCACTGGATCATTCTTTTTTGGTTTCTGTTAAAACATTTTGCATTTTTTTATTTCTGAATTGACACCAAACCCCTGAGAATATGCAGAGCTGTCATTAAGATTTGAGACAGGCGTTGCTCTGATCTTAACACCCGTAACAAGCTTGTGCTTTGTCTGTAAATTTAACATATAACAGGCAAGATTACCCATACCATCAAGGGCCCATCAAGTGTACTCACCTGTAACAGATGCTATGGGTGATGGCCCTTAATGACACCCCTGATATGAATATGGTCTACTAAGCGCTTTTTTTGTTGTTGTTGTTTTACTAAATGCTCTGCCTTGTGACTGTAAAGGTTGATTTGGGCATTATGATGTTTGCTTTTGAATGACTGTCAAATGCACTTTCTGCAACATGCCAAAATTGTATACAAGTCTGCTTGTGCAATGCTGACCATGACTCAGGGATGTAGATTCAGTTTTTAACAGGCGGGAATATAGAACTGACAGACGGGTAAAAAAGAGAAAAACGTGGTCCTTTTAAAGCTGCACTTGGCTTTTACAGCCGGAAAAATGAAGTTCACAGCCGGGTGATTTCCCCGGTTCACTGCTATTATCTACATCCCTGTGACTATGACTTGTAAGGTTTTAAAAACATGTTTCTAAATACTTTGGCTTGAATAATCAGCATTTGATCAAATTCTTTGCCTTAACTTTTTAGGAAAGCTCCCCAGGCCAAGACATCTGCCAGCCAAGCACAGAAATCAAGAGAAGCAACTGAGTTGCAAGTCATTGCACAGAAACAAAAGGAGACTCAGGAAAAACTGAAACAGAATAAAGTGTCCATGAAAAAAGCCCTTGCAGGTCAATCATACATGCCATGTAGATCAGCTGTCGATAATCTCACCCATCCGAAAGAATTTCACTTTGCAACAGATGACAGGCTTGGTCCGAGTGCACATCATGCTCAATCAGAAGACAAAGAAAAGGACTTTTTTGGCACCTTGAGGCAGCATCCACCTTCACCAGTAAGTATTAAGTAATGATCCGCATAAGAAGGAAAGTGCTAATGGAAATGCACAATGGAATGTCAACTTTTTTCATTGTTACAACTAGCAATCTCATTGGCCTAGACTCAAAGACCGCTAAAAAGTTAGGTTTCAAGGTGCGTTTTGTTTGATTTTTTCAAGGTTTCATGTAATTTAACATCCAA
This sequence comes from Dendrophyllia cribrosa, assembly GCA_024195265.1. Taxonomy (NCBI): domain Eukaryota; kingdom Metazoa; phylum Cnidaria; class Anthozoa; order Scleractinia; family Dendrophylliidae; genus Dendrophyllia; species Dendrophyllia cribrosa. The sequence goes on from JAJLRJ010000002.1 coordinate 56,823,111, forward strand.
TCGCAAAACATGCAAATTTTTAAAGAAATGTTATTTGGGGAACTTCATCAAAGACATTCTATGTGAGAAAGAGCCAATGCTGCAGAACAATGAAGTTTACTGTAGTTCTTATGTGGAGCATATTACTTAACAGCTTACAGAAAAACATCTGTTTCTAGTGCTAAATTTGAGTTTGAGATTACTAAATAGACACCTCCCTAAGAAGGACAGCTTGTTCTACTGGTCCTAGCCTATGATGTCCATCCCTGAGAGAGAAAGAGCAAGTTTCTCATTGTCAGTGTGTACATGCATGTACAGTAGAGACACCATCGGGACCAGGAGAATACACTGTAGTTCCCGTGACAATTACAAAGATTATATGAGTGTTTTGCCGGCTGGGACCAGGAGGTGTGAATCCCACTGTAATTTATGGGAATTAAGTTACATGTTTCATGCAAGAAAATTGTATGAGGAAATGTGAGCTCGGACCCCCTAGAAGCTGGTGCTTTTGTCTACATATAAACCTTGGCTGTCTACTCTAAAACTTAGTGAGAACCCTGTAGTTGCTACTCTTCTTTGACAAGTTTAGAAAATGGTAATGAAAGAAAACATGAGATATTTAACACAACTTGTAACATCGGATGGGTTTACTGGTTAAGGTTTGCAAAACAGTTTATCCCTCAGGTACTGACTCAATGACATCTTAATTTAATATTTCCAGTCATTCAAGAACAAAAAACCTACTAGGCCTGTGCCATTCAAGATGACTGAATCACGAAAACGCAAAGAGCCAGACACTGATAATAATCCTTGCGGTCAGTACCAATCCATGGCGCAAAAAGTGTATGACTGGCAGAAGAAGACTCCCGAGCGATTCCGCATCAAACCCACTCAAGAACAGAACCAAGGTCCACCTCCAGTTACCGAGGAAAAGAAACTCACTGTTCCCAAGACACCAAACCTGAAGTCAAGGGATAGAAAAAGACCCATGTCATCAGACTGCCTGAGTCGGGAGGAACAAGAGAAGCTTCAGGAAGCAGAAATGAAAAGGTAAACAGAGTGTTAAGAAAGTGAAATTTTCATGTTGACCCTTTGGCCTAACCTTGTCACAAGGGCCTTCACTCAGCTTTCAAGATTGTGGGCTGGCATAGAAATCCCCAGACAAGGTTGCCAACATACTCCAAACTCCTGTAGCATTTTGTTTAATAAAAGATGGCGAAATGTCTTTGTTTTGTTTCGGATCGACAGAAAACAAACACCTCTGCCAATCGCTGAAAACTGAAAAAAAAAACTCCGTAAACAGCATTTCATTACATTCACGTGACAAAATACTTATGATCCTCGGAGTATTTTGGCAGCCGTGTCCATGGGTTTCTTCACCTGCCCTGTCACTTCGAAAGTGGATAGCCCTGGCAATGAGTTTATATGATAGCCTGCTAGTTGAAATCTTTGATGTACTTGCCTAAAGGTCTTCATTCCTCACTTGACATAAAAGTCCACCTGCAGCACCATTATTCAACTAAATAATTTAAAAACTTACTTGCTCATAAGGCAAGTGAAGGATAGTATCCTAAAGCCTGACAGGAAGCCCCACTAGCCACACACTGCTTACAAAGGTTTACTGTGAGTGTCAATGAATGGGGTTTTGTGAGGGTGATGATCATAAGCTGAGCTTCAACTGTTACTAACATAGAACTTTTCTTTTTGAACAGTTACAAGTTCAAAGCGACTGAACTTAATCAAAAGATCTTTGAATGCAATGGAACTCTGGGAGTGTACATGATCCCGAAGAAGCCTAATACAGAAATAGAACCATTTAACTTCCACTCTGAACAACGAGCTGAGGTGCATAAAACCAAAGACCAAGCTGCTAGTGAGGTATGAAAATTATTTGCATGTCTAATGCAACTTTTACATCATTTGTACAGTACCAGTCAAATATAAGTAGACAGTCACTCAAAACTACAGTAGGATGATTTGACTCCAACTTCAGAGTTTCAAGTCGTGAAAAACTGCCTTCATTTTAAATACTGTTTATTTTTTAAAAAGATTTTTATTGTCTAAACGAATTTAATATTTTCAGGATCGTGAAAAACTGCCTTCATTTTAAATACTGTTTATTTTTTAAAAAGATTTTTATTGTCTAAACGAATTTAATATTTTCAGGAGGAAGATCATCCCAAACAAATCAAGGCACAACCTCTTCCTGACTTCAGCGAAGTGTTTAAACCTGAACTACCACACCAAAGCACTAGTTCAAAACCATTCTCATTTGAACAGCGTGACAAGGAATTGAAACAGAAGAAAGAGGAGAAAATTAAGACTGTCTTAGAAGAAGAAAAGAAGGTGTGACTTTCATGATGTTTTAGAACAACCTGTCTAAAATATATTAGACTGATTACTACAAAAACCACTGAACAGTAGAATGGAACCAACTTTATGCATCACTCCCCCACCCACTTTCATTTATTACCCCACTTTTGTAGATAAATTTTGCTAAGTTCCTGAGGAATCGAGTTTGTGTGTCAATGGACTTAATGAAGAAAAATAAACACGGAATCGTTAATAAAGAAGGCGACATCGTGGTCTGTTAATGGAAAGTTTTTTCTTTGATTGTTGGCAAAAATAGGGTGAAACATGGTAACTCGCCACATACATTTTTTAACTTAGACAGGTACAAGAAAGTGTGTGGAAGATTATTTAAGTTGGATTAACAATTGAAGGGGGAGACAAACAGCTTATGTCAAATTTTGAAATGTTTAACTCTCAAATTGTGATTCAATTAGACCAAAAAAAAATATTTTGGCCTGAAGAGTCATAATTATAGTCATGTGTGCTTTGTAGCTAAAATGTATTTATGAGTCATATGTGTTAAGTTATTTGGCTGTGTGACCGCGCGATGCGGTTCCAGTCAAAGCCCACATTTCACCCTTGAGTTCTTACTAGAAGCTCAGTGGTAGAGCATCCGACTAGATCACGGAGGGTCGTGGGTTCGAATCCCATCTGGAACTCGGAATTTTTTTCTGAGTTAAGATGCTATTTTGTTTATGTTTCATTTCTTAAAAAGACTCACTTGGAGAAAATGTATTTTGCATTTATATTTAAAATACAGGATCTTTTGGCCTGATTTGCTCCTTCTACTTAACTATAAATGCTCTATTAAGCTCCCCGGGTGCTTACTTATTTTCAGGCCTTCAAGAGGGGGGCTTATTTTAAACTTGAAGATGGACTTGTTGTTCCAGGAACGTATAGTGCTATATGCAAGTCAAAAACTATTGAAACACTGAAAACAGAAATTGATAAGAAAATATTGAAACTATCCCATCTGAAAATGGAAGTTGGAAATGTTGAGATTGAGAATATAATGCAATTCTAACCCCACCTAAGTGGCTGTGTCTTCAGTGGTTTTGTGGGGGAGGGGTTTGGGGGATTTATAAGAGGGGGGGGGGGGGGCTAATAGAGTGTTTTGGTACTTACATGAACCTGTTATTTAGTGAAATATTTCAATTTCAAATGATAAATTTCTTGATTATAATCTGATATTTGTTTTCATTGTAAAGTTACACGAGTTCCATGCTCAGCCACTGCCAAGTTTTACCCCGCCTCCTCTACCTCCATCAACTAAATGCCTTACAGAGCCTGAGCCATTTGACCTGTCAACG